>PVLC010003280.1:41251-99879 GCA_004027655.1 Graphiurus murinus | reverse complement strand
CACGCTTGTAATCCCAGCATTCGGGAGGCTGAGACCGGAGGATCCGGGTTCGCGGCCAGCCTCAGCTACCTAGTGAGGCCCTCCGCAACTTAGTGAGACTCGGTTTCAAAATAAAGAATAAAAAATAGGGTTGGGGGTGTAGCTCGGAGGTAGAATGCCCCTGAGTTCAACCCCCAGTACCGCAAAAAAAAAAAAAAAAGAAAGGCTATTGAAAACTTAAATATCATTTCTTTAGTGAAACTATCCCTATAGCTTATGTTTTTCAAACATTTCTGAAAATTGTGCTTTAGACCAGGATAAATTTGCTTTACTCTTTAAAAAAGTAGTATCAGCATTACAGCATTATAATGCTACTATATTAAAGATAAATTACTATAAAATAGACTCAAATATTTTTGTTTTGCTTTTTTTTTTAAGTCCAAGGAGGTTCAGAATGTCATGCTGTTGCTTTTAGCAAATGAATTATAGACAACCATTTTAATATCATAAGGGAAGTAGAAGTGTCCTCACCCCATAGTCACTCCAGGGACTAAGAGTATTATAATCTTGTTAAGTTCCCAAAGAGCATTGGACCTTATTAGTCTGGCAGCATGAAGAGACAAAAAGGAGATGGGAGAAACGACAGCGTCCTTTCATCTGTCAGTGTTTTTCTCTAGCAATTGAATATAAAAAGTAAAAACAAAGTAAAGTTCCTTGAAGATATTAAAATCATCAATGTAATACCTGAGGTTATTACTTTAGTCAATATCCTATATTAAAACAAAACACGTTATAAAGCTTAAAATGATTTACAATAAATAAGTATTTTACAAAAGATATTTTACTGTGGTGATACAAATATTTTTACTATCTTTCTGAGTTTATTTCAGTCTGTTTTCCTTATAACTATCTTAGAACAGGAAAGGTGCTAGAAAAGTATAGTATATAGAACCTTACATAGGTATGTGGTCAAATGCTTTTAAATTTTATTTTATTTTTTTTACTTGATAGAATGGTTTGGATTTATAATGTCCCCTTAGCCCTATCAGAAACAAGATAACAATGTTGGAAGTGGGGCTTGGTTGCTCAGGAGGGGACCTGGGGGTGTGTCCTTGGGAATTATATATCCTTCATCCTTCCTTTGCTTGATCTTTTATTTCCAGTTTCCATGATGTGAGAATAGAACTTTGTATATGCTGTGTCTATTTCTGTTTCCTGCTGCCATACCCTGAGCTTCAGACCCTGGCCTCACATGGATTGAACCAATAATATCAAAAAAACTGAGCAAATATGCCACAGCTCCTTAATAGCTGGATCTTGAGCAAGGCTTAGTTCTCTGGAGTCCTGCAAGGCAGACGATTCCAAAAGAAGGAATGTGTGGCATATCCCACTTTGCAGTATTATATTCTGGAAGTTTTGGGTGCTTTGGGTTTTGCCTTTATATTAATTATAAGAGAAAATTTCTTAGAAACATGTGGCTTGACAGATACTGATCTCTTAGCTGAAAAAAAAAAAGCAATGCCTCGAGACAACCCAAATGCATTAACCTTTTACAAGCATTAGTCTAGAAACAGGCTTTGCAAGTTTATCTAAATAGCTACTACAAATAGTCTTTTGCCCACTACCACCTGGTCTTCCTGGAACCCACTAACTACCTGAGATAAGATAGAACAGTGCTTAAAGGGGCTAAACAAAATCATAAAGATTTTAACTAGTTGAGGATAACCTTCGAAAAAACTAGTCTGTAAAAATTCCTGTTCTATATGCCTCATTGCAAAAAGAATAGTATAAAACAATGACTAAGAAACAATAAAACAGATATGCTTCTACACTGAATGCGGTGTGAGCATATTCTCGAGACCTCATCTTAATCCACACCTGTCCAGAGACCCCCAACTGCCACTGCCACGAGGGCTGGTCCCTGGCACAAATAAATTTTCCCATATCTAAGTTGTGTGATATGTCATTTTGGGTTATAACAGTGAGAACAGAAGTTGACTGAGACAGAAATTGATACCAGGAGTGGGGCCATTGCTATATCTAAGTTGACCATATGTTTTGTGAGTCCTTGGAACTGGTTTTTGAGAGGGAATTTGAAGGGCTAAATTGTGCCTAGAAAGGTGAAAGATAGATACTGTGCTTAGGAGATTTTGGAGGGCAAAGAGGACTTCATAGGAAAATGGAATAGCCACCACACATGTTACATTCTGGCAAAGAATTTATGATCATTTTACCCATGCCCTGAAACTTTGTATGAGGGTGAGTTTAAAGATGATGAACTGCAGGGTGTGGTGGTGCATGCTTGTAATCCCAGCATTTGGGAGGCTGAATCCAGAGGATCTGAGTTCGAAGCCAGCCTCAGCTACCTAGTAAGGCACTCTGCAACTTAGTGAGACTCTGTTTCAAAATAAAGAAAAAATATAGGGCTGGGGCTGTAGCTCGGAGGTAGAATGCCCCCCGGTTCCATCCCCAGTTCAGAAAAAAAAAAAAAAAAAGTAAAAAATAAAGATGATGAACTGACTAACCTGGCAGAGAAAATTTCCAAAGAGCAAAATATCCAAACCGCATCATGCATATTGATGTCCACATTCAATTAATTGTACACTGAATTTTGGGAGCAAAAAGCAAAGCAGAGAGACTTTACAATTTTGTAGTTTGGCTGGAAAGGCATGTGTAAAACTAGGGCTAAGAGAGATGGTGCAATGAAAGAAAATAAGATGGCTAAATGGAAGTCCAATGTTTTGATCAGAAACAAAGAAAAGAATTCAGTCAGGCTAGTTAAAGTTTTGCATGTAAAAGAAAGGAATGAGGTCAGGGAAGTTTGTAACCTTGAAAACAAAAGTGGCCAATTTGAAGAAAGAAACTCAGATTTTTTCCTTTTGGCCTTGATGGAGGCAGGCCCAGCAGCTCTGATTGAAATGTTCACAGTGGTAATGATTGAAAAGGCATTACTACCTTTCCTGCTGGTGGTCAATTTGGGTGTTGTCATAAAGCGGGCTTTGCTGGAAAAAAAGGGGTCATGGAGTTTTGCAGACGGATTTCAAAGGAAGGCCTATGTGTGACAAGGTCAAAATACCTGCAAGGAGGCCCAAATGAGGCAATTTGCAAGCTGTGAGGGTCAAGCAAAGATTACAAAAACAACAGAAAAAAACAAAGCAAAACAAAACTGTGCTTTAGAAATGCCAGAAATGTGGAATGTCTGAGAGGAAAAGTTGCAAGCTGCAAGCCAAGGAACCTGGCTGGAGGAGCGAGTATGCTGCTACTGCAATCAAGCAAGCCACCAATGCCCCTTGGAAATGTCGTCTTACCACCATGTGCCCTGGATGCCAGAAATGGAGCTGCAGGGTCAAATGCTTCCCCTGATGGATTTTTTATACTGTTTTGGTCATGGTCATATTCCCTTTTCTTATGCTTCTATTTCTCCCTTTTGCAATGCAAATGTTTACCATTGTGCATTGGATGTGTGTAATCTACTTTTTGTTTTTACAGGAGTTCACAGCTAAGAATTACTTTGAGTCTCGGAGAATTTGGATTTTGGACGTTTAAGTGATGCTGGAACTGTTAGTACTATGGAAACTCTTGGAGATGGACTAAATACATTTTGCATTGTGAGGTCATGATGAGGTTTAGGGGGACAGGGGTGGAATGTAATGGTTTCAGTTTAGAATGTCACCTTAGACCTCACAGAAACGAGGAAGCAATGTTGGAAGTGGGACTTGGTTGCTAAGAGGGGTTCCTTGGGGTGTCGCTTTGGGACTTATATATCCTTCCTCCTTCCCATGTTTGTTCTTTTGCTTCCAGCCTCCATGATGGAAAAGCTTTGTGTGTCTCCTCTCCTCTCCTCTCCTCTCCTCTTCTCCTCTTTACTTCCTGTCACCAGGCCCTGCGCTTCAGACCTTGGTCTCACATGGACTGAACTCACATGAGAATCTCCAAAAACCCATGAGCAAATAAATCTTCCTTCCTCTAAATTGTATGGTCAATAATTTTGGGTCAGTAATGTTATGTCAGTGAAAATTCTGACCGAGACACTAGACCAGACTATGCCCACTTTTGCAATGACAACTGTATGATGAAACATAAAACTGAGTTTGCCTTGAAATGCATACTTACTAAAATTTCTACTAAGTGGTACCTAATACTAAGTTAGTCTAATGAAATAATGCATTTGTATGTAACTAGTGAAGAAACTTGATCCTGAGCAGAAAAAAATACCATAGGAAGAGTATATCTTACAAACTAGCAATATAGTATTGAAATAAAATCTGGTAAAAATAACAACCAAGTAACTAGCAAATATTAAATATGATTTGTAGATATTTCATATATATTATAAAATACTTTCTAACCATAGTAGTAGATACATCAAAATTACTGGTTAGAAATTAGCAATAGACATTATTTCAATTCTCCCAAATATAACTTTTTGGTCATAAATATTTTTTGTTTTCAAAATGTGTAAGAATATAGTCTTAAAGAAAAAAATATTGGATTATGTAGAACAGTACATAAATATAATAATAACAAAATATTTGGTGAAGAACAGAAAGCTTTTTCATTTGTATAATTCTAGTGGAATGATACAACTTTTCAACAATGCGCATTGATAGCAACAATGCCATGAAAACAAACAATATGTTTTATATGAGGTACTCTCTTGATCCACAAAACTCACATATCATAGAACACCTGTTTTGGGAAGAATCAGTATGCAAATATAATCAGTATGCATAATAATGCCAAGAAACTTTGTAATGAACTATATCTTGAATATAATGTTATTTTATGTCTAATTAATTACAAGGCTTCTTGATGTAAGTGGGCTCATATCCTGACTCTGCTCAAAATTTTGTGCTGTTCATGTTATTTTGTTGCTCCTTCTACTTAGAAGATGACTTACAAAAATACATTTTTATGTTTTATGAAGAGCATACATTCAAGGTAATCAGTGGACTTTCCAATATTGGATGATTTCTCATTCTGATCCTTACTTTTAAACATTACATTTATTATGCAGATCTACAATATAATGCTCTGATTCCTTAAAGTTTTCTTTTGTTTTTACATATATACTAAAGAGCCAGAGATTAGCAAATCTTATTATATATTGAAATAAGCCATACCATTCAATAAATTATATATATGGTAGTGGGCTCAGTTGCACAGCCACATAATCACAGTTCTTGGAGGCTGGAAGGATCACAGGTTCCTGAGGTAATTTTGAGACCCTGCTTCAAAATAGAAAAATAAATATAAAGGGCTGGAGTTGTATTCTAGAGATAGAATGCCCTTCGGTTCAACCAAGCACCACACATGCGTGCATGGATGCATGCACTCATGCATACAAACACACACACACACACACATGCACACGCACATGCACACACACACACACATACACATATATACACAAACACAATTTAAATATATGTATGAATAATGTGCAGAAACTACAGCACATATCTTTCTATGCCCTTATAAATGTATTTAAACTCACTTTTGTCTTTTAGTTTCTCAAATAATGTGACAGCAAATCACTTATAATTGTCACAGGTGTTCTGTTGCTAACTTTATTAAAATGTAAAGCACAGTAAGAGGCTTTTACACAAAAAGATAAAGGATTATTGGGTGTGAAAATTTTGCCTTTCAAGTTGTTCATGTTCTGGAAGCAAAAATAGTAATTAGAAATTCTTTGAATAATGATTTTAATCTTTAGAAAACAGTCACATATTTCAGTAATTATTTTTCTTTCTTATTTTAAAAACATATTAAACATTTTATGAAATTTAAATAATCAGAAAATTAGCATATAAGCAAACTTTCCATAGTCATTAAAATACAGTGTAAGACTATCTAGTATTTTAAAATATTGAGAGAAAATTACTTTGATACTTACATGGTGAATCCAATGAAACTGATTTGAGGCTTAGTTCAATCCTTATTTGTTATTTTCCTGTTCAAATAAAGCAATCATCAGAATTGTCATTAACCTGATTATTTTGTATCCTTTGTAGAGACAGAAAAATAGTTTTCTGAAAGAATCCTGTATCTTGTGTTTTTAACTTAACAAGGTCATACTTAAAGAATGTGAATGCCAAGGGAGAACAAAAAATACTTTTACAATATTTTAATAAATGTAAGAGATAAACTCTGTACCTTTTTTGGCTAAAAAAACAATGATTGCTTTTTAAAACATAGAATAGGAATAAAGTAATAACAAGATTTAAAACTTAAATAGTATTAAATATTTGTTGAACACTATCATATTTCCTTCCTTCCTTCCTTCCTTCCTTCCTTCCTTCCTTCCTTCCTTCCTTCCTTCCTTCCTTCCTTCCTTCCTTCCTTCTTTCTCTCTTTCTCTTTCTTTAATGTATTTTCTGGTACCAGAGATTAAACTCAGGGACATTCTACCTCCAAGTTACACCTCCAGCCTTATTTCATTTTTTATTTTGAGATTAAGTCCTACTAAGTTACTGAGAATCTCACTGCATTGCTTAGACATCCTCAAACCTATCTTCCCAAGTACTAAGTTTACAGCTGTGCACCATCACGTCTAGTTGATTTTTTTTTTTTTTTTTTTTGTGGTACTAGGGACTGAACCCAGGGACATTCTATATCCAAGCTACATCCCCAGCCCAATTTTTTATTCTTTATTTGAAACAGGGTCTCACTAAGTTGCATCTGGCCTCACTAAGTAGCTGAGGCTGGCCACAAACCTGGACACTCCAGTCTCAGCTTCCCAAGTACTGGAATTACAAGCATGAGCCTCCATGCCCGGCTCTAGTTGATTTTTATTTTAAATAAGCACATATTCTACTCTTTCTCAACTGTATTTCAAAAGGTTTGCTTCTGTTTTAACTACTTTATAACTACTAGCTGCATTTTTTGGGAAATGGAGGTTTATGTACCCATTTTAAAATTTCCTTATATTTAAACTCTAAACTCTTTCTTCTATGATGCCATATTTATTGGGAGAATTTTTCAACATTTTGTTGATTTTTTCCCTTACCCCTATTATAAGCCTCAGATCTTATTTAATCTTATTACTAACTTATTTTCTTATTGGTGAGTGAAAGATCTTTACATGAAAATTTACTTCTAGAGCTTAGCTTTCTTCCCCTCAAAACAGAAAGAAAATTGAATATTTTGAGAATTCTCCATTTCTATTTTTTTAAGTATTATAGGATTAATGTGCTTATGAAGTGGATAAAATATGATATAATTTTGAATAAGATAAGTGTTCATTGTTTTACCTATATGTAAAGCATTTTAACTAGAAACTGTAATTCAGTAACCTGAAAGAATAAAAACTGAGAATTTCAGAAACCATAGTAGAATCATCAAAAGAGCTTTTGATCTGTGCCATAATTGTTTTTAAAAGGGTACCATCCTTGAAAATAAACACTGTGTGAAAACTTTAAATTGCTTAACAAACTTTCCTTTGTTGAAAACAAGCATAAAAACCATCTTTTAAGACCTCCCATAATGAATGAGAAATAGAAAAAAATAACAAAGTAAATAAATGACAACATAATAATGCCATAGACAGTTTTATGTTTTTAGTGAAAAGACAGAAACAGAAAAAAATGAGTAGTTGGATGAAATAATAAGAGATAAAATATTATCAAGAACCAATTATGTACTTAATATGTCATAAGCTATTGCTTTTTAATAAATGAAAAATTTTGACAAGTATATATTTTACACTTACTTAAAGGTATATATAAAGAGAGCATGTAAATTTCAAAGTTTTCAGGCATCCCAGCTAAAAATGAAATTTGTATCTATCTGACAATAAAGCTTAATTTTGAAAGGTATGTACTGTAATATCGGATTGATGATTTATAAATCTAAATGAAAGAATGGCTGAAGATGAAATTGAGGGAAAATATGTTACTGACAGCATTCCCACTTCTTTATTTAACTACCTTTTGTTATTTTTTCCTTCTTTTTTTTTTTTTTTTTTTTTAAGTTTACTGAATTTTGTGCTTATCTGGTGTTATTGGTGATGCCTGTGATCATGTATAGAAATTCCTATTCTAGCTGGGCGAATGCTTGTAATCCCAGTACTTAAAAGGCTGAGACAGAAGGATCACAGATTCGCTGCTCAATTACTTAGTGAGGCCCTCCACAGTTTAGTAAGACCTTGTTTCAAAATAAAGAATATATAAAAAGAAGAAATTTCTATTCTAGATAATTACAAAGATACTCACTTTTTTTTTAACTCATAAATTTTTCTTTTACATTCTCCACATCTCTATTTGCACTGAGTGAGAGGATATGGTGTTTTAAGCAGTTCGTCCTTTCTCTACTGTTTTATTATTTGTGTTAGTAAGCAAATAGTTAAATAATCATTGGGAATGCATCTTGTACAAGACATACAATCCCTGTCATTGTTAACTTTCAGTGAAGAATATAGGCATTAGGTAATGAATATAAACATAAAAATATTCTTGAAAGAGTGTTGGTGGCGACTCTTACACTGTTGGTCAGATTACAAGAAAATAAATGGATCCTTTTAGCTACCATCATCAAGTGAATCATCTTTTGGAGTTTCAAGTATAATCTTTATGCATATATTGACTTCTGTTTCCCCTTATTTATAAGAATCACGGTAAACTCAAAATTAAATAATAAATAATAACACTAGAGCCACATAAAGTATGGACTCATGAACTACAATGTCGACACAATGACAAGATAAAATCATCTATTTTATTTCTGCCTTCAGTCATGCTTTTAATTGAAATGACAAAATTATGCTCTATATGTGCACAAGCACAGTTGTGTAAATATATGTGCATGTGTGCATGAGCTTTTATTTGCTATATAGGAGAAACCAGTAAGGGAATCAGTAAATAAGAAGTAATGAGGAAAAAAAACTGAATAAAAAATCAAAACATTCTGGGTCATTGTTCTTGGGGAAATCACTCAAAACTATGTATTACAAATTTAAGAAGGTTCATATGCCATTCAACTTTAACCATTAGATAATCGAAACATAAGTTATAAAATATAACTCTCATTTCTTGGCAGAACAGGCTTCCAGAAAAAGAAATAAGTAAATAAAACCATGAAGGTGGGGGCATGAAGAACCTACTTAGAAGTCAACAAAGCCTCCATTGTTTTTCCATTCTCTGTCTCTCATCAAATTCTATTTATTTTTCTCACGTCTCACCTTCCTAAATCTACATTATCACTCTGAACTACTTTATGATGTGAGACTACAATGCATCAATAATATTTTCTTAAAGTATCTTTTTTGTTTTTTCACCCTGTTTTCTTTTCCCAGTCTCACAACTTTTGTCACATTCTTTGCCTATTGATGTTACAAGTTTTTGGAATATGTTAACCAACTCATTTTTGTAAATAAATGAATATAATTCTGGAAAATAGTTCTTAAAATGTTGTAATTATGGTATGTAGATAGGCTATTCAATATATACTAGGCAGTTATAGAAGGTATTAAGTAAATATCTCTTGTTTGAAGAATAAAAAATATTTTACCATAGGACTGATTAACTTTACTTCTTTAGAAAATTCAGGGACAACACCAGATGTTTCTCAAAATCATACTAGCTAAATTTAAGATTTTGACAATATTTCAAAATGGTTTATATCATTAAATGATTTAGCCAGTCAAAGCTACTCACATAAATGTGCATTGGTTTCCCAACAAACTTAAGATCCATTTTAGCTGATAATATGTATAGAATTATCAAAAATTCCTCTTTAGCTGACCTCAGTTATGAATACTGAGTTTTTAAATATATTATCTGTGTTTATTAAACAGCCAAGTAAAGGAGCCATTATCTCTACATTTTATAGATCAGAAATTTAAATCTCAGAGACACGACTGGTAGATTTAGGTTTAAACTCAGATTATAAATACACTCTGTTTTTATTAAATGTTTTGGCTCCATTGAATTTTAGCTTCTCTCCTAAAAATCAACCCTAAGTTAGAATTTCTGTTAATTCCTATATCCCACATCACTTAAATCCCAATATCATAAGGTCAGTTTCCATAGAAATTAAGAACAAGACCTATTATCAGAAAACAATGTAATGTATTCAAACCAAGTCTATGTCTGTGTGTGTGTGTGTGTGTGTGTGTGTGTGTGTGTGAAATTTTGTTCAAAGTAAAACAGTTGCAAAATTTGTTTCCTTTTTGATTTTTATTCATTCATTTATTTGTGGTACTAGGGATTAAATCCAGAGTTGTTCTACTTCTGAGCTACATCCAGCTTTATTTTATATATATATATATATATATATAATTTTTTTTTCGGTACCGGGGATTGAACTCAGGGGTGTTTTACCTCTGAGCTGTACCCCCAGCCCTATTTTTTATTCTTTATTTTGAAACCGGGTCTCACTAAGTTGCGGAGGGCCTCAGGTAGCTGAGGCTGGCCACGAACCGGGTTCCCCTGGTCTCAGCCTCCCGAATGCTGGGATTACAAGCGTGCGCCACCACGCCTGGCTATATTTTTTTATTTTGAAAGAGGGTCTCACTAAATTTCTGCAGCCTAAGTTGCTGAGCCTGGCCGTGAACCTGTGATCTTCCTGTTTCAAACTCTCAATTACTGGGATGACAGGCATGTGCAACCATAACTGGCTTTATTTTTAATTTTTTATTTCAGATAACAATTAAAAATCTTCATTGGTTTCGGTGTAACATTGCAGTACATTTTTATATTGTGCATTGAATAATGCATAATCTCAAACATTTATTATTTCTTGTGATAAGAATATGAAATACAACTCTCTTGCTATTTTGAATTATACAAATGATATTAACTGTAATCACTGTTCTACGTAATAGACACCAGAACTCTTTCCTTCTATTGGGTAGTGACTTTTCTCTTATTAGCCAGCATTTCCCTATTTTTTCATTTTCTTTCCCCTTTCTAGACTTTAGTAACTACTATTATTTTCTCTATTTTCGTGTTATAAACTTTTCTTATTGTTATTTTTAAAAATAATTTTAATTAATACATAAAACAAAAAAAGTGCATATTAATGGGGTACTGAGATGCATATATTATGTCATGTTTAAGTAGATTAAGTATGTCTTCTTCATTTATTATTTATGATGAAACCTTTCAAAGTCCTTCCATCTAGCTTTTTGAAACGTCTGGTTACATCAAGCTTATCTATAGTCAGAATTTCTTACTTCTATCTAACTAATCTAACTATAACCATGTGTTCATTTACCAAACTCTCTTCATCTCTCCCTGCCCTCTATACTGTTCCTGGTCTTTGGTAACAACAAATCTACTCACAGATTCTATGAGATTCAAAATTTTAATACTTATTACACATGTGTGAAATTATGTCTTGTATTTTTTGTTTCACTTACTTTACTTAAAATTGTGATCTCCAGGTCTACGCAGATTGCTAAAAATTATAGTATTTTATCATTTTTTTATGGTTGAATAGCATTCAATTTCTTATATAAACTACATTTTCTTTACCTATTCATTGTCAGTGAATACCTCAGTTGATTCCACATCTTGGCAACTTGGACTAGTGAACAGTGTTTCAACAAACATGAATAGGAAAAGATACAATACCTAATCCATCTACTTGTTATGGAAAACAGCTGAGATAATATATGTAGAATTCTTTAAAGAGGCCTGATATATTAGTGATTAATAAATAATACCATTATTTAATTAGTGGTGGAATTAATGGAAAAGGAGCTCCATTTCAATTTTTTTCTAAAAACTAAACATTATTTATACTTATTTTATATGCTTCCCTTTAATTTTTTCTAACATAAATCTGTTCTTTATTCAAAATATGTAATAAGTCAAATTATAAGTAAAGGTGTCTATAACTATAAACCATTTAAGAAATAGTTTCATTTTACTTGATTTTTGAATTTCCCAATAATATCAAGGTAGGTAAACATAAAATAAATTTTCTAAGCATGACATCAATAAGAATTCAAAGACTACATAGTTTTGAGTGTCCTTATTAATGGATTTATTCTTTTTCTGTCAGCCTTTGCAAAATATTTTACTATAAAGGTTAAAAGCTCATCTGTAAAAACCAAATAATAAATGACTAGGCTGAGCTTTACAAGCAAGTAATAAATAATCAGGTAGATAAACCACTAAATACATTTAGTTTTTTAATAGATTTCTAACCACATAGTCCTTGGTCTGTTTAATTTAATATGAATAAATACAGCTTTTATGATTAACATATCACTCAAATTTATTAATTGACTTCTTGTTTTCAGAACTTTATACTGATATGACACTTTTATAGAATGGGCTTAATTTCAAAATATTTCAAAATTAATTCAGGTATAAAGCCTTCTGATTTTAATTTCAATATTAAGTGTGTGATAAGTGGGAAGCCTCTTTCATGCATAGATAAAGTCCTTGAATAATAATTTAGGCAAGTTCTACTATTTGCAGGTAAACTTATCCATTATAAAAATACCACATCTCTAGAGATGAGAGCTTCTAGGTTGGGAGAAGGTGGAAAAGCATAAAATACTGAAAATAAAGCATAAGAGGGACTTTTTTTTACTTCAAATTCTTACCTTATTGAAGGTCGTATACTATATAAATAAATTAGTCAATCAAAATTTATTATTTATATGTAACTTTGTATTTTTATAGTTGACATTAATCCGGATCATTATTGTCTCATTTCTGCATTACTACAGTAGGATGTTTCTACGTCTTTCTGGCTTAGATTTGAGTAATAACTATTCTGAGTACAGCAAAAGGAAAAGCCTCTTGTAAATATCTCTTTCCTCTTGTTACCACTGTACTGAAGAAACCACTCCATCCCTGTGAATCTTAACTCCAGTCTATGGCTAACTCCACTTTTAGGGCTGTCAGTAGTCTGTCAGACCTCTCCTTCCTCCAATCCATTTTGGTGGATCATTTCTCAACACAAACTACTCCAAATTTACCCATCTTAAATTCCCACTGCCTTAGAGGTGTATATATAGTTTTTTAAAATATACTTATGATTTAAGCACAAGTTTTTTTTCTCAGTTTTGAAGACTCAGACAAATCATTGCCGATTGAAGTCTTCACTTGTTTGTGTAGATATAAATTAATAAAATAAAAGTGAATTGTTCAGAAAAAAAAAGTTTAACTTTGGCTAAAGAAAGGACTGAGCTTTGCAGTTGGCTCCTATAATGTAGTCACTGAATTCTTCAATTCCTACATGGCCAAAGTGTTTTTGTTTATCTGAAGGTTTTGTACCACACCATATCATTTAACAATATAACATAAGGTGGAGACTTTGGGCCATCATGTCAGCTCATCCTCCAATAGGATCAGAAATGAAAATCACCCAATGAGGGCAATCAACCATTTTTCTATGACCAAGACCCTAAAAACCCTCCAGGAACCAAGTTGTAGATAACGTCCCTTGCTACCCATACTGTATGCAATGTGTTGCACACTGAAATGAGTGCTGTTTACACAGTTCCACTGGGAGAGGACAACTGGAAGATCCCTGTGTGGTAACTAGTGGACTCTGCCCCACATGCTTCTTCCCTTCTATCTTTTCTGTAACAAACCACAGCCAGGAGCACAATAGTTTTGCTGAGTTCTAGGAGTCTTTGTAGTGAACTATTGAACCTGAGGGTGGTATTGGGGATTCTGGAAATTGGATACACAAATAGGAACTCCCCCAATAGAAAAAAAAAATGAACATTTTATAACCTATAATCTAATTTTCTTTACAAATTTTCATGTCTATTCTGATATTCTCTTTCTCCTCTGTCCTGTAATTATTAAGGTTGAATCTTTCTCAATGTGTGTACCAAAAAACATACACTCAAATACAAAAAGACAAGCAGTGTTTTTTATATGATGGAAAACTACTTTTCAGTAGGCATTCTTTATAAAGCACTACAGGTCTTGAATTAAGTCATTATATTCTATAATCTTAGAACCACATTATTACTTGTCCTTCCTTCTTTCCTTCCTTCCTTCCTTCCTTCCTTCCTTCCTTCCTTCCTTCCTTCCTTCCTTCCTTCCTTCCTTCCTTCCTTCCTTTCCTTTCCTTTCCTTTCCTTTTTTCCCTCCCTCTTTCCTTCCTTTCTTATAGAAGGAAGTTTCCTTTAGTCTTTCATTTTAAAGATATTTTAGAACAATTTTCAGTTAATGAAAAGATAGGCAGGAATATAGAGTGACTTTGCTGTACACTCTTCCTTCACATATGCACCAGATTTGAGACATCAAAATTACCTGGGCACAGCTGAGTACAGCATCATACACCTGTAATTGCAAAACTTGGGTGGCTAAGATGGGAGGATTGCCTTAGGCCAGTCTTAACAACTTAGTGGGACCCTGTTTTAAAAAAATAAAAATTAAATGTCTAGGAATATAGCTCAGAGTTAAACTACCCCAGGGTTCAACCCCCAGTACCACAAAACAAACAACAAACAAATGACTCCCCCCAAAAACTGAGCTAGTTCATAGCATACACTGGATTTCCCTCTTGGTGTTATACATTCTATGGGTTTGAAAAAACAATAACATAGCCAGGCATGGTGGCTCACATCTGTAATCCCAGTACTAGGGAGGCTGAGACAGGAGGACCACAGGTTTGAAGCCAGCCTCAGCAACTTAGTGAGACTCTTAGCAAGATGTTGTTTCTAAATTAAAAAAAAAATAGGGCTGGGGGTATAGCTTGGAGGCAAATACCCCTGGATTCAATCTCCAGTGCCTCCCCAAACAAATTAAAAAGCATGTATTAGTTAGTAGAATATTGTACAGTGTCCTAAAGAAATGCATTGCCCTAAAATTCTTCTATGCTCCCTCTATTCATTGTGCTCCATCCACACACTGCCCTTTCCACTAATATCCACTGATGGGTTTGCCATTTCTTTAGCTTTACCTTTTCTACACTGTCATATAATTTGAATCAGACAGTGTGTAGACATTTCAGAGTAGTTTCTTTCACTTAGTAATATGATTATAAACCTCTATGTTCTTTCATTGCTTGATAGTTTATTTCTTTTCGTTTCTGTATAATATTCCATCTTTGGATTGTACCAGAGTTTATGTATCCATTCACCTACAGAAGGACATTATGATTGCTTCCAAGTTTGGGGCCATTATTCAAGTTTTTGTTTATCATAAGTTTTCAACTGTTTTGGGTAAGTCTCGCAAAGCACAATTGCCGAATCATATAGTAAGAGTCTGTTTAGCTGTGTAGAAAACCACCTAACTCTTTTCCAAAGTGGCTGTACCATTTTGCTTTCCCATCAGCAAAGAATGAGAGTTCCTGTTCCTCCACATCCTTAGTAGTATTTGATTTTGTCAGTATTTGGGATATGGGCAATTGTAGTAGGTGTGTATTAGTATTTCATCCTTGTTTTAATCGAATTTCCTTAATGACATCTGATGAGGCAGTTTCACTTCTTGAGGGGTATTTACAAATATCTTAGCAAATTACATCTATCTAAGTCCCATTACTACTCAAAGATATTTTCTGGGAAACCCATACAGAACACCTTCCAGTTATCATTTTTCATACATAGCTCACTCAACCTACAATTCACTTCATTGCTTTATTTTCTCCATTTGTCTTTATGGTAATTTCCTATGCAATCTAAACTGAATTATATCACGCAGTCAGACAGTGTTTTTGAGTGAGGTTTGGTTTTTGGAACATCTGTTGTGTTTTTTTCTTAGTGAGCCAAAATATTTAAGATATAATCTCTGATTTCAAGAAAGGCTTACAATATTGAGAGATATATGCATAGATTGAATTGGTTATTTAAAAATAATATGTTGTGATAAACATGACATACTTCTACAAACACAGAGCAATGTTTTTTGTTTTTTGTTTTTTAAATAGGTGTGGAGAGGAGGGGAGCATGCATGATGATGATGATGATGATGATGATTATTATTATTATTATTATTATTATTATTATTATTATTATTTGTCTTGGTTGGGATGGTGTAAGCTTCTTCTATATGCCTCTACTTTAGGAGCTTAAGAACCATGTAGATTCTGCCACTACTTTATGCCCCTTCCACATTATCAGCCTTGTAATAGGCACATAAATTCTTTTTTGACTGAATAAATATACTTTCCTATAATGATTTTGATTGCCAAAAATATTATTTTCCCCTGTGCTTTGAACTGGGCTTCAAATTCCTGAAAAGTAAATGAAAAATATAATTATTACAGTGGCAATATGAGAGTACATTTACTTATTCAGGTACTGTTTATCAAAGTCTCTTCTGGCTTTTGACGTGGATTTCCTTTGTTAGCATAGGAATATTATTTCACATTGCATTCTATTCACATTTAAACTAAAGAATATCAAATTATGTTTTTTCCTTTCAAATGATATGTCAAATAACTAATAATATTTTTGTATTAATAGTACAGGTTTCATGACTGTGAGGATCTAGACCTTAATACAATGTACTGAATGAATTCAGCACATTCTTAGCATGGTATTTGAACTTTTGTTTTATATTTTTCTTGTATCTCAAATTTGCATTTGCAAGATGTCAGTGAGAAAAAGAAAGGTTATTGAAGAAAAATTTTTCTTGCATATACCCAGTTCTCAAAGGACAAAGAAAACTGAATCTCAGCTGTAATAATTTTCATTTTGCAAAGAAAGTACTTAACTTATATTCTTTAACTGCAATATTAATGCTGATTTTTAAAAAATGTTTGCATGGGGAAAATGCTTGTATAGTGTTGGCTTAACTCAGAAATATTGAAGCTGTGGGAGGAAAAAAAAATTAAGAGCAGAGCAGGAGTTTCATGACACAGCATGGCTTCATTACTAAATCCACACACGCAGTTCTACCTCTACAGTTTCTTATACATTAAGTAGCGTAAACACACTGCATGGCTCATTTAGTACCTAATTCTTCACTTGGACAAATTATCCAGAGATGTTCCAGTTCACATGCAATATTTGGGGGGAGGGGGGTTAATACAGTTTACTTTAGCAGGAAAAAACCCTCTTTTTCAGATCAACCCCTCTATATCAAATCGATGTGTTATTCTACAATATCTCTAAGCATTCTAATTATCAATAGAATCAAAATATCAAAACAGAGACAATAATATTAAGAAGAATATAAACCAATAACTCTAGTTCTGAATGATGTTACACCATTGCTAATTTTAATTTTAAAATTATCCATACAGCTCTATTTTCTTTTATTCACCTTTCTCTTGCCATTCTGTCTACAACTTCCATTCTTAGATATTCTAACTATTGTGTTCAATCACATAGGCCTCTATAGCTTAACTTATAAATTACTATTTTGTAAGATTTAGTTTAAATTACTTTTTATAACCCTTTAGACTAAATTAGCTTCTCTCTCTCTTTTTTTTTGGTATTAGGGATTGAACCCAGGACATCTCCTTCCTAGCTACATCCCCCATCCTTTTTAATTTTATTTTGAAACAGGGTCTCACTAAGTTGCTGAGGCTGGTCTTGAACTGGTGATCCTCCTGTCTTCAACCTCCTAAGTACTAGCATTATAGGCATGCTTCACCACATCTGTCTTCATTTTTCATAAGTGTATTCTTTGAGGGTTCTAGAAAATTTTACAGATATATCTGATATATGATACATGGCTATAATTATCAAATATATTTATTACATATGGCTTTACAATAATATATACTATGCATTCTAACACATTGAAAATATTAAGTAAATGATCAGGAAATATTTATAACTAGAATAATTTGCAGGAAATTTATTGAAGAAATACATTTAATGAGTTAAATAAGAAACTTTATAAAACATATATGGAATGAAATACATCTTTCTGTAATAAGATTACATATAAAGACACTTTAAAATATTTACAACTCACTGACTTTGTATTTTTGATACTTTACTCAAATTTTACATCATTCCAACTAAACTTTTATGGTTTCAAAGAATCATGGTTGTGCACAGGTTTAAAGCTTATTTGGGTGTAATACTCAGTCTTTGAGCTATGTCCTTGTATTTCTTATTCAGTCTTTTTTTTTTTTTTAGTTTTGTTGACAGACTATTAATTACACATCATAGTGGAATTCATTACAATGTATTCATAGAAGCATCTTTTCCATTTATGTCCCCTTTTCCTTTCCTCTTTCCTCCCCCTGGGCTCTTTCTTCTACTCTACTGATGTCTCATAAAGTTATTTCCAAACTGTACAAATGGCCAGGCATTGCCCACACTGTAATCCCCATACTTAAGAGGCTGAAAGTCTCTAGTTAGGCTCTTAGCAACTTAGTAAGACCTTGTTTCCAAATAAAAATTATATCGATCTAGGGGTGTAGCTTGGAGGTAGAATTTCCCCTGGGTTCAATTCCTAGCACCACACATAAGATAAATTGTACAGATGGTATAGCTATTACTGTGAGATATTATTGATGTATTATTGGATGGTAAAAAAAAAACACTGATATGCATCTCTTGACATTCATCTTTTGTAGACATTTATGAATATCTACAAACATATGTTTTTGAAGTGTGGGCATATTGGTTTATTTCACAGTGATTTCCCCCTAGTGCATCTCCAAGTCTGAGTCATCCACTTTTCTAGGGTAAACACATTGCCTAAGCAGCAGGGAGCTGCTCCTGGAAGACAAGGGCAAGGCCACACTTGCAAGGCTTTCTACAGCCTGAGCCAGCTCTCCCTGTTTGGGAGACGCAGGGAAATGTTACCCATTAGTGCTTCCTCTGTCTCACAAAGAGGTTAAATGCATCAGGCTGTGGGGCAGGGGGAGTGGGCATAGGAGATTGGATAATGAAGAAATTTTTCCCTGGTTCCTGGGATTGATGATTTACAGATTTATAAACTATGTGTAGAAACAGAAAGTACTACAGTTTTCACACATTTTGGAACTGCTGAACCTGAAGGTAGCCTAGAAGTGGAGCGTGTTCTGCAGACAAATAGAAATAAGACATTATGCTAAGTAAGATTAGTCAGTCACAAAAAGTAAAAAACTAGATGCTCTCCCTAACATGCAGAAGCTAGGGAGAAAGTGGGATATAAGAGGGACTCCAGACAAAGAAGGAGAAACCATACATGAGCAAAGAAGGTGACTTAACTGAAGGTGATGGGAGGGGGACCCTAATGCACATGATGTACTTTCATAAACATATCAAGGTCAATCACTAAACTGAACCTGAGAATGAAGGAGGGTGAGGGAGTGGGGCGGGAATTGGGGAAGGGTTAAATGAGAATGTGTGCATGTATGCCTTTACCAGCTTGTACCTAACAAAGATGTATGATTACAATGCACCAATCAAAAGTTAAAAAAAAAATAAAAAATAAAAAAGAAATAATACGTCCAGTGAAGGAGTCATCAGAGAAAGTAGGACAAATACAATGATTGGAGGAGTGTCAATGCACCACAGATAAGATGAAAATATCTTATGATGCCCATACCTCACTGGAGTAAAATACTCGGGAAAATCATAAACAACAAATTAATAGTAGAGACCTTGAGGTTTAGCTTGTCAAAGAAGGTAGGAAAGAGCTATGCTTTATTAGAACCACTGTGTGTGTGTGTGTGTGTGTGTGTGTGTGTGTGTGTGTATGTTTGTGCTTGTATACATAGTACAGTATAAAAACACATGCTATGCATACACACACAGTGAGTAATATATATAATGATAGATACTTTAGGAATATGTAGTATAAATTTTAAATAAATCCACTGAGATAGAAGGGCGTACTTTAATGAAGTTTTACTACAATATGGAGAGAAAAGTCATGTATTAGTTTGGGTCAAATGGAAATAGGGATATAAACATACATATATATATATATATATATGTTTATGCGTGTGTATGTATATACATGTAATGAAGATTGGAATATCTATGGATTGACAAGTCAGAACCAAAGAGAAACTTTAAAATATAGCAGGAGCAGACACAATGAGCAGGGATACAGTGGGCAGAGACAAGCCCCAGCCCAGGGTGGTGGTCCTCTTACTGAAGAGTTCACACCCCTGGCTCACTGAATCCAGAGAAGTCACCTTTTTGCTGTGCTACGGCAACTTGGAAATCTGCCCTCTGGAAGTTGTGGAGAATCCAACCTCTAAATTTTCGGGAATACTTTTCATGGGATAGTGTCTCTTTAGACGCACTTTACTGCACAACTTACCCCAAGGCGGTGTGGAGGAAAGCTACTGACTGTGTCATGCTCATCATGTGCTGCAGGGCCTGGTTTTGGAGAAATTGTGAGCTCTGCAGCATTCACAGCACAAATCTAGAGATGCCACCTGAGGTGGGTGAGATGCCAGGAACACCTGCTGGCTGCCGAGTGCCCCTGGCTGCCATGCATTACCAGAGCGAGGAACTGACAACTGGGGTAGCCTCAGGAGCAGGGTCCGGGAGAAAGCTGAGAGTAAGAACCATTTCTTCTTGCACAACTCTCTGGTTCTCTCTACTGACCAAGCTGCACGACCAGCTGGTAAAGAAAAATATGTTGTAAGTCTCAGATCCATCTGCACAGAAGAGATAAAAAGATAAATTGGGATCTAACAGGCAATTCCGTAGTCACCCTGATCCAAGAGGGGCATATTACAAGGTAATTGTGTACCTGAAACCAAGGACAGTACCAAACCATGTATGTATTCTGTTTTCTCCTATGTATATATGACTATGATAAATTTTAATTTATACATAAGCACAGTAAGAAATTTATAACAATAATCTTTTCAGTTGTGGCATAAATTTTTTTCAATTATTGATGCTTCTGATTTTTTTCACTTTAAGGTTTTCACTATTTTGTGGGTTCTCTATGGTGTATACTTAGTATCATTGCTCCAGGACTCTGAGGCAATTATTAGATAAAATAAAGGTTATTTGAACAAGCAGTATTTCTAATAATATTGATGGCCACTAAACAATTGACAGGTAGAAAGAGTATACAGTGTGGATTCGCTAGATGAAGGGATAATTCATGTCTGGGGTAGGAGGGAACAGGGCGGCTAAAGATTTCCTCACACTGCTCAGGATACTATACAATTTAAAACTTATGAGGTATTTATTTCTGGAACTTACAATATTTATGGACTTCATTTGAGGACGCCTAAGTGAAACCATAGACAGCAAAATTACAGAACATAGACTCTTATAAGGAATAACTGGAGAATTTATCCATGTGACTATTCAGCTTCCATATGCACCTTTTTGCATACATTTTAATTATTAGTTCATGAAAAATAACTCAATATATCTATTGAAAATACAGCTAACTGGGCATGCTGGCATATACCTGTAATCCCAGTACCTGAGAAGCTGAGGCAGGAAAATCACAGGTTTGAGGCCTGCTTTCTCAACTTAACAAGGCCCTCAGCAACTCAGTGAGACCATGTTTCAAAATAAAAAATAAAAGGGCTGGAGTGTAACTCAAAGGTAGAATGCCCCTGGGTTCAATCCCCAGTACCAAAAAAAAAAAAAATACAGCTATTATTCTGTTTTTCTTTCAGGTGAAAAAATATTTCTTATGTTTCCCCTAAAAATAAAAGAGCTATATCATCACAAATCATTGTATTCATCTCTGAATATATCAATACTCCTTGAATCCAGTCATCATCCTACAGAATATTCTGTTTCCTAAAACTTAGTTGTAAAGGTAATTTCCAATAACTTACATATAAAATGAAAATCAAAAGAAAGAGATGGAAAATAGCATTTTCAAATAAAGACGTGTACACATATGTGTATGTAACATGACAAAAATACGTGAAGATTCATTTCCATAGTTGATTGATGCACTAAAGGATGTGTGCTTCCTTCTGTTGATACTCATTTCGGCTTCCCCCGACCTCGGCCAGGAGCACCGCACAGCACTAGCTCTTCACAGAGACACTGTGGGTATCATTGGACCTGCGAGGTCATGCAGCCCAAGTAGAAGAACAACTTGTACTTCAACCTGAATTTGCTAAAGAATTCTGATTCTAGTCTCACTGAAAACTAAAATTTAAGGGAGATCCTGTGGTATATGCGGTCTCTATACCCCAACAAGTCCCAGCCAAGTTGTGCCTCTCTCTTTGGATGGCAGTTGCTGTCAGGTGCAGTCTTTTCCTGTGAAGGAGAGAGATATCTCAACCTGCTGCAGACCACTAAATCCTAAGTACTTCAACAAGGTGCTTGACTCTTGAGTGTCTGTGAGGCTGATCTCGTACCTTTTCACTCACATTTCTTTTTTTTTTTTTCTTAGACTTTAAATATTTTAATTGGTGCATTATAGTCTCGCATCACAATGTATTTCATAGAAATAGTGACATTCTTTTGTGAAGACATCTCCAGTACTTTTCATTTTCTGCTTATCAAAGTCAGTCAAAATACTGTAGTCAATGACCTTGTGAAGGAAAATCCAATGTCAAGATGATCAAAACTTTTGGGAACTGTGTCTGGCTGGAGAGTTTTATATTAGACATAGCTTGGAGGCTGCATGGTGAAGGTAAAGGATTGACTTGTTAGTTAAATCAAACTGTTTATGACAGACCTTGAAGATTAGTTTACAGAAAACAGGACTGGCTAGGGCAAAAGTTACATACCAAGAGCCAGGGTCTATATTGATTTTTTTTTTTTCTTTTCTGAAAAGATATTTTATTTGGGAAAGTAGCCATGAATGTAGTCCCCAACATATTAAATTTATTATAGTTCACACAGATTGTCCAAGTCCCATCTAACTTATTCATTGGCTAATTTAATGAGTGAAAGAGGGGTGTGCCTAGTACAGTATCATCATGGCTGCCTATTTCAAGTCTTTTGTGGTGGGACTAATTTCTATAGTTGTGGTATTGGTTCTGATTTTTGGTCTGGGAAGAAAATAAGAGATTCAGATATTTCTTATCCGAATAGCCCCTTTATGGGTCTGTGTACTGATGCACTGGTGGAGAATTTTGATAGTTGTTAAGTATGTCACTGCGGATCACAAATCATTGGTGCTGAATGACACAGTTGCCAAAGAAAGGTGTCAAAGGAAGAAAGTCACTGAGCACTGGACAATCCACGTGCTTGGATTTCAGACAGTGCTCCCTGAGCACACCAAAACCAGAAAGTGAATACTCTTCCTTCTCACAGTGTCTCTTTACTGCCCTCTACTGGCAAAGTCTCAATGACATGTAGAGAAAGTAAACTAAGAGCTAAGATACATTTTCACAGACCAGGAAAAGGGTGAATTTCCAGTTGAGTGACAGTACATCAGCAACTGGCACAAGTCCTAAATTTCATCAACAGTGACAACAAAATATATTTTTGAAGGGGACACAGATGACAGAAACAGCAAGTCTTTCACATGTATAACTCGGGTTACAATTCACAAAAAATTTTAAAAGTATATCTTAGTAGGAGTATAAGGCAGCAATGGGGAAAAGAAAAGAATCCATCGATAAGGAATTGCCGGCAAAAATATATGTTTGAATATGATTTCTTAAATAGGAATGGGAAACATTTTGGAAATGAAAAATTAAACTGTAAATTAGGTGTAGTGGTGAATGTCTGTGATCCCATTATAAGGCTGAGACAGAAGGATTGCAGGTTCACAGCCAGTCTCAGCAACTTAATGAGGCCCTCTGCAACCTAGTGAGACTGTGTTTCCAAATAAAAAATAAATAAATAAAACAGGGATGAATGTGTGTGGCTCAGAGGAGAATGCCCCAGATTTCAATCCCCAGAACAAAATAAAACAAAACAAAACAATACCCAACATACAGTGTAAAAAAAGTACTCTACATTGATTACATAAAAATAAAGAACTAAAACAAAACTCCCATAAAACACTAAAATAAGAATGAAGAGGAAAATTATTAAACAAAAACTGAAACAAATAAAAAACAAAAAAAAGAAGGTAAGAAGGCATACACAAATATACTGGTAATGTCAATCCATGTAAATTTGACTGATGACTGAAGTCTCTCCTTTGAAAAATGAGATCATGAAAGTTTAGTTTAAAAAAACCAAAGAGTTAAATATTTCTTGTAAGAAACACATTGAAAGCAAAGAGACTGCCAAGGGTATCTATAAATGAACCGGAAATGATATTTCAGGCAAATGCAAATATGACAGCTAGTAGCACCTGTATTGTCTGAAAAGATGCAAATAAAAGGTAAGACACTAATCAATAAAAATGGCATGTAATTTTGAAAGCTATAGTATAACAAAAAAGAGAGACAGTCTTGTATCTGTAAGAACTGAGTAACATAACAGCTAATATAAATATTATAAACATTAAGAGGGATGAAATCTTTAATACAAATGATTAAGATATCCAAGAAAGCATTCAATAAATTTGAAAAGGAAAGTAATATTACAGCTAAATAATAACATGGATGAATTTAACATACCATTGGAGGAAGAAAAATGTAAATTTAACTTACACATGTGGGAGGGGGCAGCAAACTGGGGATTGGACCGAGGGGCCTTCTATCTCTAAGCTATACCCCCAGCTCTATTTTAGATTCTATTTTGAAATAGGGTCTCACTAAGTTGCAGAGGATCTCATGAGGTTGCTGAGGCTGGCCACAAACCCGTGGTCCTATTATCTCAGCCTCCCAAGTACTTAGGATTATAGTTGTGCACCACCACATCCGGTTTAATTTACACAATTTTTAACGAAGGAAAGTTATATACTTTAAAAATGTAAGCATAAGATGTAAAAAACAATGAGAACAAAGAAAGTGACTAGCACAGATCTTTGAAATATAGGGGTCTCCAGAAAGGACAAAAGTGCTATGAATAGGAGCATTTGGATGACTTTTGGAAAGATGACATTGATATATATTTCCCTTATAATTGGGTAGTGAAAATTATTTCCATATTCTTCTTTTTGTGTGTGTGTGGTACTGAGAATTGAACCCAGAGGCATTCTACCTCCGAGCTACATCCCCAGACCAATTTTATTTCTTATTTGGAAACAGGGTCTCATTAGGTTGCTGAGAGCCTGACTAAATTGCTGAGACTGGCCTGGAACCTGATATTCTCCTGTGTCAGCCTTCCAAGTACTAAGATTACAAGCATGTGCTATCACACCCGGCTCTTTACATATTCTTCTAAGTCTCAAATATATGCTTTGAAAATATTTTCTCCCAATTTGTGGATTATATTTCTAGTCTAAGTATCTTTCAATGAAATTTATTGTTTTGATGATGTTTTGTTTATAATATTTTATGGATCATGTTATTGGTGTCATAGAAAAATAATTTAAGTCTACATTTTTTGTTTGAGTTCTTGAGAAGTAATATTTTTTTCAGTATTGTGGACAGAACCCAGTGGTCCTCTACCACTTAACTGCATCTACTAGCCCTTATCTGTTTTCTTTTATTTGAAAAGAGCGTATTACTAAATTGCAGAGGCTAGCCTCGAACTTGCAATCCTTCTTTCTCAGCCTCCTCAGTACTGGGATTACAGGCATGCGTCATCAACCTCAGCAACAAAGTATTTATTTATTTATTTATTTATTTATTTATTTATTTATTTATTTATTTATTTATTTTTTGCGGTACTGAAGATTGAACTCAGAGGCATTCTACCTCCAAGCTATACCCCTAGTCTTATTTTTTATTCTTTTATTTTTGAACAGAGTCTCACTAAGTTATGGAATGCCTCACTAGGTAGCTGATGCTGGTGGCGAACCCGGATCCTCCGGTCTCAGCCTCCCGAATGCTGGGATGACATGCGTGCGTCACCACGCCCGGTTCAAAGTATGTATTTAAATCCATTGTTTGTTTATTGTATGTACATATGTGCATAGATGAATGTACATGTATAGAGAAGTAGGGATATGTTTTTATATTTATACATTTGCATATATATGTACATATATATGCATATTCCTATACATAGTTATTTCTAACAGCAATGGAATGGAAGATACACATTTAACAGCAGGGAGGTGATTTCCGTTTTTCCCTGTGTTAGAGGGAGAGCCAAATGGCACTTTCAGGTTGATTCTGGGTGGTTAAGACTTAAGAGCAATACAAACACTTGTGTTGGTGTGGCCAAGCTTATATGCAGGCCTTCAATCAGGTGAGACAGGCAAGAGAAGTAATTGAGCAACTCAAAACTCACCGTCACACCAAACTTAAATTCTTATGTTCACATTTCTCTTTTTGTAAGATAGACATTTTTCTTTTGAGTATAGAAATCACAGACAGCCCAGATAAATGCTCATATCTCATTATTCTCTAGATTATGCTGTGTTAATGATATATAGAATACCATGATCAGGTATAGGCAAACTATTTAGCTTTGTGACAGCATTTAAGTCACCTAACACCTTTGTGCTATCTACGAAATGATGGGGCTGGTAAGGGAATAGCAGGTTATCAATTTCTGAGAACATCAACATTCTTGGCTCTGAGTATAAAGCTGAGACAAAAATTATAATATTCTTATTGATTTATTTCTGGCTGAGAAATGGCATTATTTAACAACCTATCTGATGGGGTAGCAACTAATTAGAATGAGTAACCCATCAGATGAGATGCTTCTTACACATGCCTCTTCAAATGAATGATTTGTGTGTGTGTGTGTGTATGTGTGTGTGTGTGTGTGTGTGTGTGTGTGTGTGTGTGCATTTTGAAAAGCAAAAGGAGTTAAAATATATTGGAGAATTATTAATAAAATGGCATTTCTTTCCAATCACATAAATAGTTAAAATAGTAATGGCAGAATTTAAATGTATTTTTAAGTGTATGCCTCAAGGCATGTACAAGAAAAAAAGAGGATTATCTTTTTTAATATACTTTTGTTGATGTGTTGTAATCACGCATCATAGTGAGGTTCCGAGTGGTAGGGGAAAACATGCACTTGGTGAGCTTCCCCCTGACCCCACCCCACTCTCTCCCCTACTCCATACATGATACTGAGATTAGCATTGATAATTTCATATATGTTCATAGCATCATTTGAAGCGTTTCCTTCTTCAAGCCTTTATCTGGTGTCCCTCTGGTATCGCAGTACATTATGCTAAGTGAAATTAGCCTGTCACAGAAAGCGAAGGGTCATGAAGGGTCATATGTTTTCTCTCATATGTGGATTATCTTTTGATTCTACACAAAAAGCATAGAAATTAAAATAATGCCATTATGTATTCTATTAGTATAGTAAGATAAATCGGTCCATCAGACTAACTAGATAGAGAACCCAGGATAAAAATAAGTAAAAATGTGGTGATTAATCATATAGCTTTCGTGGGATAAAAATAGGCCAAATTTCTAATAATTCAACCTTCAAAGTCTAATACTTAGCAATTATGATAAAAAGACCAAGAAACATTCCTGATGCAAACTTGGCGTTACAAGGTTCATTTTGCATCTTCTTATAACGTGGAAGTGATGTTTTATTATTCTGCTCATACAAAACCCTAGTTGACCTTAGATGGTCCATGAAAGGAAGCCCTGTGGGTAGGGGCTTGAAGAAGAGAAGGGTTGATGAGTCAAAGCCTTCCTTGTGGCCGCCTGCTTTCCTCTAGAGACACTGAGAATAGATAATGAAGAAGCCCGCCATGATGTGTGCAGATACTCCAGGAAAGGCTGAGCCACCCAGGTGGATGAGCCACTCACATTTAAGTGAATCATTTTATCTAATCTTACTTGTTTTCCAAAGTCAAACATTTTGTTGTCTTAATTCTTGGGAATAGCTACTGCTGTCAATGTCTTCTGTGACATATTTATCTTGTCTATGGTACCCCAAGAGCATGATTTCTGAAAGAAATCAGTAATCTATTCCTTTTCATAAAGTAAATTTTACTCCCTGTAAAGCTTAAGGAATTTAGTATTCGCTTTATATTGTAAACAAATAGAAAACTCTTGACATTATAATGTTACTATTTGGAAAAGATTACTATCTCTTGGTATTAAAGAATGAATCAAAATCTGCTAGAGAGACCAGAGGACATAAAGTGTATGCTCTGTGTGAGCAAATTAAGGACTTTCCCAAGTCTAATGTGAGCCTTTATGCATTGAAGTCTTCAGAACATGACAGCAACGCATTAATGGAGAAAAATTTAAACCTGTAAAATTTGCTTATTTTAACCTGTTCATGCAGGATAAATTAAGTATTTTGATAAGAAATCACAATTGTGGTCATTTTAAATGTTAAAAAAATTTCTGTTTATATTAAAACATCTTATTTTCCTGATATAAAAACTATAAAGCTAAGTTGTAAATCAAGTATATGTTATGACTGCAAAGATCTTTGTGTTTGCAAAATATCTTGGACATGCTTTGTCTTAATTTGAAATTTAATGATATCTTAACATAGAAGCATGACTATTAGATAATGGTAACATACTATATATTCCCTCAAAATTAATGAATGGGTGTATTATTGGTGATTGAACTCAGGGGCATTCTACCTATCAGCTATAACATCAACTCTATTTTATTATTATTTTGAAGCAGGTTCTCACTAAATTGTCAGTAAGTGGCTGAGGCTGTCCTCAGACCTGTGATACTCCTGTTTCAGTCTCCCAAGTACTGGGATTACAGGTGTGTACCATCATGCTGGTCTAGATGAATGGATTTTAAAAGGTTTTGCTATAACAATATAATAAATAGTCCAGAAGAAGGATATGTTTACCCAGATTTAATCATTACACAGTGTATACACACATCAAAGCAGTACGTGGTTCCCTAAACACATCTAAATTTTTGTATGTTGAGTAAATAAACTTAGAAAAAGACTATTAGACTAATAATATAAAAATCACATTTAGAATATTAAAACAGCCTGACAAGCTGAAATTTTGTTAGCTTCCCCCAAATATAATAGATTTGAAAAATGAATATTATGCTATCTTAAAATTTATGCTAAAATGTAGGTTTTGACAAAATTGCCATTTTAGTAAAGAGGAACTCAACTTATATTCCTGTGATATGTGTACGGTATGCTATCTTTTAATTCAGTGCTACTTTATTTTAAAGAAAGAAAATGGTTCAGCTAGGACTTAGAAAATTTTTCATAATGTAAATATTTTAGGTTTTGTGGGCCATAAAGCCTCTGTCTAAACTATTTTCCCTTTGTCATTGTAGCAAAAAGGCAACCACAGAGAGTCTGTGAGCAAATGACTATGGCTGTTTTCAAATAAATTGTATTGCAAGGATGGAAGGCAGGATAGATTTGGCCATGAATCATAGATGCTATCCCAGAGATAGGGTGTATCACTTAAATTTTCCCAGGTGTATCCCTTAAACAACTACAAGTTAATCGAATTTAGGCATGTTTGTGAGTGAATCTGTCCTAACAATATTGTAAGAATATACAACTGTATATAAATTTTCCTTATTAAATCTGTATCTACATCTATGTTATTTAAATTTTACTTGCATTTCCTCTTAAGAAAACTTGGAGTAGCAAAAATTGCAGGTCAATCTGTACTCCTGAATATAATGACTAATCAACCACAGAAATTTCCTATTCTTGATGCCATGATCCCAGTCTGCACATAAATGATGTATTTAATCATCATAATAAGTATATTTGGTTCTAATCACCTTTGTAGTCATTTCTTTTGTTCAGCATATCATGTATTTCTTTTGTGATAACTCATTTGAGTTACCATTACAACTTTTTACATTTATTCAAGTTTATTCCACTCTTTTTCTTTTGAATATACATTGCATCATATGTCTTATAAAATGACATAGTAACTCTAAGTAATAAAATCCTAATATAAAATAATGAGGATGTAATTTATCATATGGAACAAAATGTTTTTTTAAAAGTGTTATTTAACATCCTATTCCAATTTTCCTGATTGTCTTAAAAATCTGTTTTTGCCTTTGGTTTGTTCAATTCAGGAGATTATGATCCACACATTTCACACTTTTTCCATTTGACAATTTGACTTTCCATCTCCTAAGGTTGCTGACATGGTCCCATTTGGCCTCTGAAATACAGAATACCTGAGTGAAAGAGAGGAGGAGTAAAGAACGGGATAATACTGCCTGGCCTTCACCTTCAGAGGTTACCACTCAATAAGATACAAAAGGAAGAAGAAGGCTTGCACCTGTCACCTAGCAAAGTGGAAACTGTGAGCATTAGGAAAAGATGATGATCAGAAAAATGTCTCAATTACCAGCGTATTGAACCAAGTCTAGTCTTTCTTATTTCATAGCTGTTATTACATTTCCACATATATAGCGGCATGGGATCAATTACTAAAGGAATCCTGTACCCCTTTTGTAATATGTGAGATATGGAATAAGTGAAATCTCAGAGAACGATATGAATAATTTTTACAATAGTTCTCAGAGTAGAACAAGATATGCTTCAGAACACTGATGATTCTGGTGGTCACAGTAGAATTTCTTTTCAAATTATTTATTTTAATGTATCAGATGCCAACAATGAAAAAATGACTAAAAAATTTTTTTAATAAAAGCTAAAGGTGTCAGATTTGGGAAGCAATGAAAGGACAAATGAAACACCTGGTAACAATTTTCACTAATTTGCCAAGGCAGGTCTCCATTTTTAACTATGTTAGAAGATATAGATTAAAAATTAATTATACTATTTTTGCTTCTGACCAATATAGAGCAGTGGAGACCAGATTTAATCTATTGTTAGGATCAATTTTAGGAAAGGTAAGATACATGTAACTGTGACTTAGGGATACTAGAAAAACATAAACAGCGATTTGCGAAAGATGCTCAGTTGTTAAGATAAATCTTACTTTTGTCCCAGTTTGCATCCTTGAGAGAAGCTCCTAGCCAGAGCAGGGAACTCGATTAGATCCCCCCAAATTTCCTGGGTTGAAGAGGATAAGCTGAGAGACCTGGGAAATCAAAGCTGCTATAACTTGCAGGGCAGAATACTGAGAGAGCTGCACAGAGAAAAAAACAAAAATAAAACACCAGAGAGCTGCACTAGCATTCCCTGGAGGTAAGAACTGGTCACTGCATAGTATAAAGGTTGGCATGGTCCCTTTGTTATTAGCATCATTCTGTGTGGGAAATGATAACTCACTGAGCATTAATTTGTGTTTACCTGACTTGTAAGAATGTTGGACAGTTTTTCCTGAGCTTATTATCCATTTATAAAACATTTTCTTACAAAGTATCCATTAAATTTCTTGCCAGCTTTTCAAGTTTTCTGTGTCTTTCTTTGGAGGAAGTGATTTTACATAAACACACACATGTATATACATATACATATACATACACATATACACATACATACACATACACATATACATAGCACTCACATGCATTGTCAGTTATATATTACCCATGTGGCTTTTTTTTTCACCCATTTTTATATCTTTTGATGAATACATGCCATTAATTGTAATGTATCCAATCAATAAATGTTTCTTTAAAAATAATTATAATACCCTATGTGTGTGTGTGTGTGTGTGTGTGTGTGTGTATGTGTGTGTGTATGCAACATTTGTTTTTCTTTGACCAAAAAGAAAAAAAAAATCAGCACGTGGTTGGGGGGACAATGTAAAATGCATGTCCTCTTACTTAAATTGAAAAAAAAAAAACTTGGTTTATGATTCATACCACATTCAACATCAATTCAGAGATAGATACAAAGTAATATTCTAGAACCCTATAAAAGTTATCTTCCTAATGACCCTAATATGTTCCTGAATGAGACTGGCTTTCAGTTCAGAAAAGACAAGATATGAATGCTGAAAGATTCATTAATGGTTTTTCAACTTATTCTTCAAGAAATTTTATTCTAGTTTTATTAGTTTATAAAGTCTAGGTAGCAGATTTTATTCAGTAGTAACTTTAAAAATTGCTACATTTCAAAATCTCTCTAATTTCTACATGTATGGAAGGTATATGGTTTTATACATTGCAAATTATTATTATTATTATTATTATTATTATTATTATTATTATTATTTATCATCATTACTGTGTTGTTATAACTATTTTGAAGTTGGGAATTGAACCTAGGATTATTCTACCTCCAATCTATACCCCAGCCCTTGTTAAAATATTTTTCTTTTGTGTGTGTGTGTGTGTGTATGTGTGTGTGTGTGGTACTGGCGTTTGAACCCAGGAGAATTCTAACTCTAAACTATTTCTCCCAGTGCTATTTTATTTATTTATTTTTTTTAATTTCAAAACAGGGTCTCACTAAGTTGCTGAGGGTCTTGCTAAGTTGTAGAGGCTAGCCTTGAACCTACCTTCCTACTGGCTCAGTCTCCCAAATACTGGGATTATAGACATGCAACACCACACCTGGTTTACTGCAAATTAATTTTAACCTAGTTTCCTGAGTTTGTAAGAACATATCTTCATTATTAGAAAAATAATGTTTTTTTCAGTATAAAATTACAATAAAAATTTAAATTAATCTATTAATCTGACCATGGCCATATATTTATTCATATTTTTGCCATTAAACAATGGCATACTTTACTAAAATACTTGTCCTAGTCACACACATAGAATTAGATATCAGTTGTATGAATTCAGAGAGGAGATTTTTATTTTCTGATTCTAGAATCAAGTTAATAACTTTAAAGCAATGAAAAACTTGGGTATTGTATCCATCAACATTCTGTCTGGTATAATCCTAAACAACTGACCACACAATTTAAAGGAAGAATGATGTATTTGTTTCCATGATTTGCAGGTATGTTTCCAAGATGTAGAAGTTCGGTTCATGTTGGAAGGGCGTGAAGAGCTCAGGGCATGGGGGCAGGAAAGAGAGAGAGGGGGAGGAGGGAGAGGAGAGGCCATTTAATACCCAGGGCCACACCCCTTAGCAACCATCCCCATAATTAAGCCTCAGACTATTTTAATCACACCAAATAACCCCTTGTTCTCATTTGCTGTGAATTCCCCTTCCCATCCCAAGCCTCACAATTCACCATTACTCTTCCTCCAAATGTTTGTCTTATCCAGGCATTTCAGGTGAATATAATAACACAGTGTGTGTTCTTTATTCCTGCATTACAATGATATATTACTTGAACATATACCCGCACATACACACAGATATCTGAATTCCTAAAACAAAATATTTTGCTTGAATCACAAAAAGTTAATCATTCAGAAAGATATAATGATGATATAGAGTCAGAGAATTGTTATTTGCGCCTGGGAAGATTAATCTCTCTTCATATTTTAAGGGCCACATACAATTTTCAGGACTACTAATCTTTTAGTGAAATGAAGAGAAAACAAAACCCCAGTTTAGAAAAAAAAATGATATCATATCCTTTATTAGCAACATTAGTTATCAATATTTTCAGGATGAGTATCATTATTTTACTTTCCAAAGTATTTATATATAACACTAATATATTGTATAATGGTAAAATGCATAAAAATTATGAAGTACTAGGTAAAAATAAACTATACAGCATTTAAAATATTATTAGCCCAGTATAAAACCCTCTTTTGCTCTGAATTGTTATTTAGTGGGAACAATTTGAATGAGTAAATCTTCTGGCTTTTTGTTGTTTGTTTTAGTACTGGGGATCCAAACCAGGGGCTAGAATTCTACTTCTGAGCTGCACTCCCTCCCAGTCCTGTTTTCTATGTTTTTAATTTTGAAACAAGGTCTCAATAAATTGCTCAGAGTCTTGCTAAATTTCTAGAACTGGTCTCAAACCTGTGATCCTTCTGCTCTCTGTCCCCAAGTACTTGGATTACAGGTTTGCACCACCACACCAGGCAAATGAGTGAGTTTATTATTATTTTTAATATAGCCTTTGGAATAAGCTCTTCAAAGATCTGACTCCTGAGTTGGTTGGTTTGACGAATATCATAGCTAAAGAAGCTAACTTAAAAAGATATGAAAATCCAATTGTAAAAGCCAAGTATAGGTTTCACTTATTAAATCAAGATATTATCAATTCCATTCACCAAATTTAAAGGTATATATTCATGGAACAGTATTTGTTTTTGCAAAATTATCATTTTAATTTGTATTATATTTTGTGGTCCTGGGACTTGAACCCAGGGGTGCTCTACAACTGAGCTACACCCCTAGCCCTTTTTATTTATTTTTTTATTTTGAAACAGGATCTCCTTAAGTTACTAAGGCTTGCCTTGAACTTGCAATCTTCCCAATTCTACCTTCCAAGTACTGAGATTACAGGTGTGAGCCACCCCACCCAGCTTAATTTTTGTTTTCTAACCTTAAATTGACAAAGTGTAGTTAAATATATAATTAGCTACAAAATTATGCTTTATTAGTCTCAAGTATGTTACCACTTTATAGTTCAGCTTCTGTATTGTGTTCTCTATTTTCTTAAAGTCATTGCCTCTGAAAAGTCACCAATTAGGACTCTATTAAAAAGAAATGTCATATTTACTCAAAAGTTTTACTCTCCTGCTTTGCTGTGTATCTTTTCTATAAATGTCCTCTGGCTTCCAGCCCAATATCCTCCTGTCACAATGTTGCTGATTCCTTTTCTTCTGTTCTGCCAGGTGAGGTTGATCTTGTCCTTCAATAAATATAACTTTCTTTAGCAACCCTATTTTTTTCTAATTGGGAATCTTTATAATAGGAATACATTTTACTACAAAATTTTTTTTTGGTATTATACTAAAAAGCTTTCTTGCAAGACATCAAGCATGTTTGCAGTAAGTTCCTATTGAGTAAACAATAATATTGAATATCTGGATTCATCTTGAAGGAAGTACAGGAACCTCAAAATATTAGAATTGAGATAAGAAAAAATATAGAGGAGCTAGTTAGTAGGAATTCTATCATAGAGTAAAAAATGAAATATTTTATAAGTGATAATCATTTTAATGGAAAAATCTTTCAACCTTAAATTGAAATAGTTTTGTGCATAGTATTGAATGCTTCCTGATTGCTCAGATTTGAGAAATGAGAAGGGAAAAATATCTTCTTAGAAATATCTGGAATAATTTTTAAGGAAATAGAGACTATTTTAACCTTTGAAAGAACCTCAGAATTCATTGAGCTCTCTTGATACTAAAATTATATTTCTATTGAATTTGTATATAACAATTACTAAACTTGAGATAAAATATTCAGAATGCTTTTTCACAGTAATGGCAAGGGAATTTTATGAAAATTGTTGGTTCTCTTTTGTATCAATTTAAAATCATATATTCTTTAAATTATCTCTTTAATTTAGTAATCTCTCAGTTGTTTAGCCTATGTTTCATGTATTTTAAATAAACTGTTCCATTAAACACTTATTGTCCTTAAACTGCTGTGAATTAAGTGGGGGAAAATTGACATTACAGAGTAGTAAAATTTTCATCTAAATCTAAGTTTAACATTATGAAATAAAGAATACAAGTTCTTACTTATTTTATTCAAATATGCTTTGGCTTTTTATGTGATTAGGATGAAGTTAAATTACATTTAATACCATGATACATTAAATACTGGGGTATATGCTTTCAGATAAGCTCTTACTCCTCCCAAGAGCCATAAGAAGCAATGTCATCACACCTACATAGAAAAGAAAACAAGCTCAGAGAGTGTAAATAACATATCCAAAGTTAATATAACCCAGAAATATATGACATAAGCTTAAGTATAAAAAAAAAAACAACCTTCCTTCTGTATGTCTCCTGACCTTCTCATTCTATAATGTAATATCATAAACATTTTCTCTACAAATATGAAAAACCACATTAGGTACTGTGGCATAGCCTTTAAAAAAAAATTGGTGCATTATAGTCTTACTTCATAATGTAGCTCTTAGTGATGACAACATATATGAGCACAGCAGTTGGTGAGCTTTCCCCCATTTCCTCCCCACAACTCCCTTCCACATACATGATATTGAGATTGGTATTATCACATATTATATAATGTCAATAGGAGCATTTCTTTCATTAATTCTCCTTCTCCCTCAACCTCCCCAAGACCACCTCCCTCTCTCCACTGGAGTTCCTCCTCCCTTATCTAAAGTCCCTCTTATATTGAACCTACTTTCTGGCTTCTGCATATGAGAGAAAACACATGCCTCTTCACTTTCTGTGACTGGCTAATCTCACTTAACATAATGTTTTCCAGGTCCATTCATTTTCCTGCAAATGACATGATTTTGTTCTTCCTTATTGCTGATTAGAATTCAATGATGTTTATATCCCATAATTTTGTAATTCATTCATCTTTTGATGGACACCTAGGTTGGTTCCATAACACAGCTATTATGAATTGTGCTGCTTTAAACATGGATATGCATATATTACTCTAGTTCCTTAATTTCGATCTCTTTGGAAAGAAACCCATAAGTAGTATAGTTAGATCATATGGTGGATGCATTCCTGGTTTTCTGAGGAATCTTCATACTGATCTCCATAGAATCTGCACTAATCTTCAATCCCACCAACAGAATAAAAGAGTTTCTATTTCCCTACATCCTCACCAGTATTTACTGTTGTTTGACTTCTTTATGATTGCCATTTTAATTGGAATTAGATGAAATCTCAGTGTAGTTGCATGTCACTGATTGCTAGTGATGCTGAATATTTTTTCATGTATTTATTGGGCACTTGTATTTTCTTTTTTGTCAAGTGTTTATTTAGTTCAACTGCCCATTTCTTCTTTGCATTATTAGCTTTTTTAGGGTTAATTTTTTTAGGTAATTTGTGTATTATAGATATTAGTCCTGTATCCAAGGAATAACTGTCAAAATCTCCCATTCTTTAGTCTCATTAGACTCTTGATGGTTTCCTTTGATGAGCAGAAACTTTTTAGCTTAATGCTTTCCCACTTTTTAATCCTTATGCTAATATCCTGATCTTTGGAGGCCTTATTGAGGAATTTTCTATCTGTGCCTATATGTTGCAGTGTTGGACATTTGCCCTCCTCTAGTAATTTCAAACTCTCTGCTCTGATTTCTAGGTCTTTGATCCACTTTGAGTTGGCTCTTGCACAGGGTGAGAGGTACAGATTTAATTCATCTTTTTTTCTACAAATGGATAACCAGTTTTCCCAATACCATTTGTTGAAATGGCATCTTTTCTCCAGTGCTTGTTTTTGGCACCTTTGTCAAAAATTAATTGGCTATAAATATGTGGATTTGTTTATGTATCTTCTGTTGTGTTCTGTTGGCACTGTGTACAGTTTGCTACATATGTTTGAAGATGGCTTATTATATGTAAAATCTATTCCCAACTAGATTGTCCTCAAGTAAAAGTGCCTAATCATTTCATTGAGTGAGAAATTACTACAGCCATTGGTCTGTACTTTTAAGACATTACATGTGTATAGATGCTCAGAATTTTTTCTATTTTAGAAATTATATAATCCAAGCCTACTTAATTGTTGATGGACATCTTAGCTGGTTCCAGAGTTTGACAATTGTGAATTGTGCGACTATAGATACACATGCATTAGTCTGATAGTTTGGTTTCCATTCTTTTGGGTAGATACCCAGAAGTTGTATTGCTGGATCATATGGTAGGTTCATTCGCATTCATCTGCGGATCCTCCATACTGTTTTCCAAGGTGATTGCATTAATCTGCAATTCCACCAACAATGTATTAGGGTTTCCACTTCTCCACACCTTCACCAGCATTTGTTGTTGTTTATGTTTTTGATGATTGCTATTCTAATTGGTGTTAGGTGAAATCTCAAGCTAGTTTTGATTTGCATCTCTCTGACTTCAAACTATACTACAAAGCCACAGTAATAAAAAGCAGCATGGTATTGTCACAAAAACAGACAAATAGACCAATGGAGCAGAATAGAAGACTCAGAAACAAATCCACACATTTACAGTCAGTTGATTTTTGACAACGAAGCCAAAAACATACTGGAAAAATACCTCTTCAACAAATGGTGTTGGCAAAACTGGTTAACCATATGCAGAAAAATGGAAATAAAGACTACTTTGTCACCCTGCACAATAGTCAATTCAAGATGAATCAAAGATCTGGAAGTCAGGCCAGAGACCTTGCAACTACTTAAAGAGGACATAGAGCCAACACTTCAACACATAGGCACACGTAAAGACTTTCTTAACAAGACCCTAAAGGCAAAAGCAACTCAAAGGAAGATCAATACATGGGATTGCATTAAACTGAAGAGCTTCTGTGCAGCAAATGAAACTATCAAGGACCTAAACAGAGAGCCCACAGAATGGGAGAAAATTTTTGCCAGTTACTCCTCCCATAGAGGACTAATTTCTAGAATATATAGAGAATTCAAGAAACTCACAGCTAAGAAAACAAATAACCCAATCTAAAAATGCACAAAGGATCTAAATAGACACTTTACAAAAGAAGAAACTCACTATATTTTATAAGCAAAATAACTTAAAAACACAAAATTGTAATGTAACCAAAGATAGTTTTAGCTCAGAAATTTAAATTGCTTAGAAACCATTCCTTCCATCCTAGTCACAAGAGAAAAAATGAGTAAAAAAATCAACAACTTTTTTAGATCCTGTGATAGATTAGGTCACAAGGTAAACTGAAGAAAGACAAAGATGAAAAGAAAATTTAGAAGAAAAAAATCTCTACCTATTGAGTAACAATGATAATGATTTGATATTCTCACCATAAGCCATATCGACTAATTTAAAAATTAGTGTAACATACAAGAAGAGATAAAATTATTCATAAAATGGTAGTTCAAAATCAAAGGGAATTATAATGTGAATAAAACTTGCCAGGGAATTAAAAAAATATATACATATAACTCAACCTTAAAAAAGCATCTGTCCTGTGATATTAATTTGAAAAAATAATTTTAAGTCAATAATTCTATTATTATGTGAGGCAAAAATGGCAGCTTTAGGAAGCAGTGAAAAACTTGACACCTAAAATTTGTCACAGAAAATAAGTGCTATGTTTCTGAATAACTTGTACTGATCTTGAAAGCTTTGGAGGAATTTTGGGGAACTAAATATATAAATGAAATGTGATAGATTGGAACAAAGGAAAAGAAAAAAATTGCTTCAAAACAAAAATATAAAAGGAAAAAAAGCAACAGAATTTTAAGATAATGCTCATTATAAAATGAGTGAAGATAGCTTTTTGCTGAGATTATAATAAATTATGTTGAGTCTTTTAAACTGGATTTAGCTATGCTAAGGAATGGCAGCTTTTCGGGGGGTAAGATTTTGAAATATCAATTTTGCAGAAGGAGACAGCATGTTAACAGCACTTCAGAGTACACATAAAGATCAATATTTTACAATAATGACAGTGATGCTCATTTGAACTGGGAAAAGGAAAAAAAAATAAGCTGTTGACACATTTCAGTTGGAAGAATGGGAGCTAAGTGAATTGTCTCCCAGTAAAGGTGGGAAAGAAAACAGTTCAGAGTCAAATGAATCTGAGTGAACAGAGCATGCAGCAAGATATTCAAGACCATGAGTATGGATGTATGTGCTAAGTCTGAGTTTGGGGGAGGCACAGAGAGAGGAAAATAGAAACTAAGTATAATATAAATACAACAATACTTAATATTATGAAAATTATTGTATATTATACAATATGATAATGTATAATATTATTATAATATATTTTACATAGTAAGTTGGGGACATAAGGATAAAAAATTGTTAAGTTTCATTTTAGTACAGTAAAATGGGGAAAATGTAAGGCTATTTCAAGAAGTTAATGATGACCAATGTTAAAGGAGGCAGAGATTAGTCAAGATTCTAACTGTGGAGTAATTTCATAAGATGATGAGCAAGCGTAGTTGTTTTCAGGTCCTGCTATTCCTCACAATAATTCACTGATCATAATTAATTATTAATGAAATTATAAAGCACCAAACAAATAACCTTTAGATTGGTATGTTTATTGATTCATGGAAATCAATAAAACATTTAATTGTACTTGCTAATATGGTGTTATGTTTGCCTGCAATCAATTCTCTTGAGTTGGGTGTGGGATATACCTGTTTCTTGAGAAATAGAAAATTACACAAGAATGAAAGTATTATAGCCATGCCATTCATGATTATCAAGTCAACATGAATAATGAATACACATATTTTGCTCAAATTAAAAGATATTAAGCTGGGCTTGGTGGTACACACTTGTAATTCCAGTATTTGGAGGCTGAGACTGGAGGATGAGGGTTCACGGCCAGCCTCAGCTACCTAGTGAGGTTCTTTGCAACTTAGTGAGACCCTGTTTCAAAATAAAGAATAAAAAATAGGACTGGGCATGTAGCTCGAAGATAGAATGCCCCTGAGTTCAGTCCCTAGTATCACAAAAAAATACTATTATGAAGTTATTTTCATAGTAATATCATATATTTAGCAAAGTCAAACTTTGTACAATTCTCAATTTTATAATTTTCAAATAATTTTGAGATTATAAATATAAATCCATGTGGATAACACAATGTTAAAGATTTACTGGCATTTTGGAATATTCAGTGCCCAATTAATGTGTGTTGCATAGTTTTGCAATTTAATATTTCACTGTCTATAAAATTGGTTTAAATGGGATGTTTACTACATTGAATTCAGCCAGATAACTTAATGATCTTTTTATAGGCCTCAGAATCGATGAGATTCCTAAGACATAATAGAGATAAATGCAATTAAACAATAACTGCTTTAAAGCTGTTATTCTTGAATTTATTACTTCTCTAGCTATAAAAGTGCTCTTTGTCTAAAAGGCTTTAAAATACAAGTTATTCAGAATATAACATATTTTTTCCAAATTCTGAATCAAGCAATAAAGTAAAGTACTAACTAAGGGAATTGTGTGAAACTAATGACATTTATTAAAGTGAATACATAATTTTCTAGCAAATAATGTTACTTGTTCAAAACAACAGACATAGGAGCCTTAAAAACAAAGCTTCTGACACTACAGTATACTTTCCATTATGTCATTATATTATGAGGGTTAGCTTTAGAAAAAAGAAAATTGTTTCATCATCTTGAGAAAAAAGGCCAATATGGATACTGAAATATGCTAAGATTGAGAAGAAGCAATTTAAGATAATTTTGTAAGTCTAAATCATTTCAGTAAAATAGAAGCTAATATCACCTGAAAACATTTCTTGTAAAAAAGTGAAAATGTTTTACAATAATGGCTATAATTTTAATAGGGAAGGAACTGGAGGCGAATGATAGATACATCAACAATTAATCCTACATAACCAAGTTGACATAACCTGGATTCAATAAGAAAAGTAATTGAAATGAACTAGTTTTCTCCCACATTACTTGATTACCTGAGAAGAAAAAGGGAATCTGGAGTTTCAGTGGGTTTGATTAAGTGGAACAACCAAGAGGTGATAGACTAAGTGTAGGGTGAGCCTATGTAACTTGGTCTATGATAGTGTAATTAGTCACTATAAATATAAAAGAGAATATGTGATAAACAAGTAGAAAAAGAGAAACTGTGGGTTTAAATAATTGGAAATAATAATTTCCAGTTGAAAGCAATGCATAATCAATTCACCCTACAAGATGGCAAACCTACTATATAGAAGAAATTTACTGGTGTTGATAAGGTTCAGTGAGGAAAGCAGTGAACAGATTTTGCATGTTTATTCTTATCATTAGTATTAATAATAGGTATTTTACAATGAAGAATGAACTCAGTTCTGTCATGATCAAGAAAGTTAGAAGTATCAAATATTTGTTTAATTTTCAAGAGAGTTACATATTCAAATATGGTCACTTCTAAAGAAAGTGGCATAAATGATCAACTTTAGATAAGTTATTACTTGGCATTAACAGTAGACAACAGAGAAAATGATCCTTTTAGTCCAAAGCCCAGAAGTATGGAGGAGAGAAAGTAATAGCAGTTTTCATTGAAGATAATTGACACCAAATTTCTTTAGATATAGAAAGTGAAAGTTGCATTTCAGGAATAAAAGAAAAAAGATACATATTGGGATTCTTGAGACAGTATAATTCCCAATAATCAAAGGAAAGACTAGTGAAATAAATATAAGGGAAAAGAAATCAAAGAGGAGTATGGCTCAGTCAAGAAAATTTCAAATATAAGAGTAGGGGATAGAGAAAAATATATTATCTGTAGGTTGATCAAAGCCAAGGGAAGAAAAGAATAAAAAATTGTCATTCTATCCACTTGTAGAATTGTTATATTGCATGTTTAATAAATGAATGCTGAGTAGGTTAAAACTGGAACTGGGATAGGACTTTGTGAACAATATGAAAAATCTTTCTTTTCAATCTGTCTTTGATACAAGGACATGGTGTGATGAGGCATTTGCCTTAGAATGAATGCTCTTAACAGGTGCCAACCTGTGATGGCTGAAGGTCGGCTTGCTTGCTACAAGATCATAATCTTAAATGAATTTATAGTTTGTTTATATACTGCATTATGTTGCAGTTATCTATATCACAGAGGCTGCTTTAAACCAAGCAAATATGTATGGGGACAGCTGTTTAGGCCAAATGTAATTCTGTTTAACAGGTCACAAAAGAAATAAAAGAGGGAGAGAAAGTAAACATGACCCTGAAGATATTACTCAACTCATAGGTATCAGAGGAACTGACATTGTAATCAAGCTCCTACTTCATTGGCTCCCTTCCCTTGTGGTCTTACTGGGGTACCAGAATTATATGGGTGTCGGGGGCCTAGTCTGGCCAGCTGGACCTCGCCTCTAGATGGCGCCTGGCAGAGTGCCAGAAGCGGCTGCAGGTGGAAAACATTCTAGGGCTGCCCCACGCCAGAGCGCATGCACCAGCACGCCCGACTCATGGCCGGCCCAGGTGAGAGCTGTATGAGACGCCTCGTGGCTTAGGCCCTGGGTGGCTTTAAGAGTCTATGCCTCAAGCCCAAGAGAGAGCTGCTGGACAGAGTTGCTGGTTGTTGTTGCGGTTGTTGTTGCTGGGGAAAGAGTTGCTGTTGGGGAAAGGCTGGAGTGAGTTGCTGGGGAAGTTTTGGGAGGAAAAGTTGTGGGTTGCTAGTGGAAGACGGATTGCTAGAGAGAGGGGTTATTGGAAGTCTGTTGGAAAGGCACTATTTGGAAAGACGACTTCTGTACCGTTTGTTATTACTTGTGTAGTGCCCTTGATCCCAGAAAGAGAGAGATTATAATAAAGAAAGGTTCGAACCAGCAACATTCAGGCAGCGTCTTTTATTGGGGCCTCATGGCTGAGGGTTCAGCCTGGGGCGCCCGATATATGGGGTATTTCTTTTTATTGGGTTCTTGTCCAATGGATTTATATGAATGAAGTCCAAGGACTAATGATGGGTATAGAAGTATGAAAGCTTATTTGTAAGACAAGGAAAGATAGAAAATGAAAGTAACTACCCCCCTCCTGTACCTACACACATTTATAGGGGAGAATTGTCTCCAAAAGAAAGTAATTACTATTTCTTTCTCTCCAAGTTATATCCCTTATTGAGGTTCCACATCTTCCCTTTTAAGATTTGGTCAGAAATGGGTCTCGGGGACTCAAATGTTTTTTGCCTAGTTTTGATCTTTAATTTAAATCTCTTCCCCAAAAGTCAGTGGAATCTCTACTCCTAATCTGGCTCTATTTGTCTGCTCCCTTATCCTTTTTCCTTAGACCGCTCGTGAGGCTGAAGTGTCATATCAACTCTTATTGTTATCCCTCTATCTATTAACATTCCCTGTTTTGTTCTTTAGACAGGTAGCCTCTTTTAAAACCATTCCTGTTCCCAGATCCTCTTCCCTGCCTCAATATTAGGAACAGCCCTTTAATCAGACAATAATTTGAGTCAAGGAATCTTTCCTACTTAGGTTGTTTGAGTTTCTGTCCCTTATAAATGAAAACATCCTGATTAATACTGTACCTTTGCCTCTTTTTTCCCCCTTACATCTAGAATCCGGAGCAAGCCATCTGAAATCTGGAAGCCCTTAAATGTTTCTTTCTCTGAGGCTTATTATAATTGGTACCTATTTTTCTTACCCTAGCAGAACCCAAAATGGCTCTCACATAAAGTCTTACTAAGATTGTGTTACTATCTCTTGATAACCATTTTGTATATCAAGATGAAGGCTGAGAAGAAAGGACATGGTAAGATAATTATTATTCCTTCCTTCTTTCCTTTCTAGCCTAGACTAATACCTACTTTTTAGATCCCACAGTTCTTGGTTATAAAACTCAATTTATAACTTGCAGTATAATTTCTTAATTTTGCATGTCTTTGGAGCATTATTCTCTTTATTGTTCTTTTGCATGGGCTTCCCATCTACTAGGTAATCTCTTTGGTGAACCCAATTTTAGAATATGGTTGCAGAATGGAGAATATTAGAGTCAGAGACCCTGACAATTGAAATTTTTGTCTGCACTCACTTCCAATCAGGTTAATGAATAGTTTCTCAAAGGAAACAAATAAGTCCAAGAAATATCCATGTGTTAAACTTCATTGCTAAATTCTAGAGCATCTGGTTGTGTGGCACGGTTTATTTTGTCACAACCCTTTTATTTATTGACAACGTGCCCCAGTGACATGTCGGCTTCCTGACTGTGAGGAGCATAAAGGTGGTGTGAAAAGAGAGTAAACAGCAAGCACCTCAAAGTCACCCCAATCAACACTAAAGTGTTTGTTTTCCCCATGGCTCATAAAAGAGTGGCTAATAGCACTGCCACACAAGGGTCATAACGCCCTGTGTAGACGGAATGCTGCTTCAAAATGAAACTGCTTTATGATGGCAATAACATCTCATTTAAACTTGTCTACTTTTGGCTGTTTGGTCTGTAGATATGAACACCGATTATGCTCACGACAGCTGACGTCTCTCTCTCTCCTACATAATGTCAATTCCTCAACTAATACGCATGGTAATTGATATCAAGCTGTTTCAGGTAATGCCCTCACAAATATGTTAAAGACTGTGGCCTCTATGTGAAACATGTTTCATATAGAAATGTTTCATGTAGAAAATGCATCATGTAGAAAAGCCAGGTATTCTTCACTTAAATCTTTAAAGATGACTTCTAACATTGGAAAACTGACTTTTTGAAAGTCCCCATTGTTATTTCTCTCTATCTCCATATATATATATATGCAGATATATATATATATATATTTGAATTTCTTCTATTATTAGTCTCAACTCACAAAATAATCAAAATGCTTATTTTTAACACTTTCTACTTGTGAAAACTTTATCCATTATCTAAAATGCAGATTAAAAAATCACATCTTCTAGGAAGCATTATTTACTTAGAGTTTAAATTAGTTTTCCTTCCATAATTTATTATACATTTATATCTTACGATGCTAATCTTATGTTTCATATAATATATGATCTAGTTCTAAATGATAGGCTCCTTGAAGAAAAGTACTCTTATATTTATTTACACTTTTTTTGCATTTTATATACTAAACCTGGCTATAAAAAGCATTAAATATATGTTTGTAATTTAAGTGTTGTGACATATTTTTAAAATATTTGAACATGTTGAATGAACTTATATATTTAAAAAGCAATTTTATATTTTTAAATTAAATTAGTATTTTTTATGTAGCAGGAAATGTGATGTAGGTAGGTATGCACATGGCCACATAAAGAGAAAGTCACATGTGACCACACCCACCAACACACACAAAGAATTGCAATTGTCCAGAAATCTAAAGGAGTCCGCTGCTACCTCCCTTGTAAGAGAGGCTAGAAAAAACAAAAGAAAGCTAGAACTAATAGATAATTGTAAATGGAATGGTGAAAAAGGAGGTGCTGGGATACCTAAGTTTTCTTTCTGCTAGGCTTTTTTAAAAAATATACTTTTACTCTAAATAAACTAAAAAATCACTATATATATGTATATATACTTGTATTGGTATATGTATTATATATAAATTACATATATATATATATATATATTATTGGTGCATTGTAATTCTAGATCATAATGAGCATAATGAGATTAAAGGTGATAAGAGCATACATGCACACAGCACACTGTGTTCTTCCCTCTGGATCCCTCCGCACTCCACCTGCACTGTACATGTTACTGAGATTGGCATTGATCATTTCATATACATATATAGGATTATTTGAAGTGTTTCCTTCATCAAGTCACTCCCTACCACCCAATCCACAACCTCTCCAACACTTCACTAGGGTTGCTCCCTTTTGTTTCCCAATTTCTTTCTAGCTTCCACATGGGAGACGAACATATGATCCTTCACTTTCTGGCTAGTTTCAGTTAATATTCTCTACTGCCATTCTTTATAGGATAGACAGATAGTGACAAATGAAATTAAAATATAATAGTCAAGTCAGAACTTCCTAATATCTCTCATTATCATCAGTTTCTTAATATAAAATAGAATGTTGATTACAAGACTTCTAAGGACTACTGTGAGGTGTATAATTATGTCATATACAAAGTTATTAATATGTAGGTTACACAGTGATAGGACTTATCAAAAAATTAACAGCTCACAGGAAAAAAAAAACATAAAATAAATGAATTTTATTTCCAAGGACAAACATTTCCTGTTTAGGCATGAAAGATGTATTCATCTGATTTTTTGGTATCTATTGACAACAGTTTCCTCTTTTTCATATAGATGATGAACTTTGAGAGGACTGTAAAATATTACCAGTCCTCTTGAACATTCCTGGAATGTCTTCCTTGTGCTACAAGACATCATAACATCAGCAAAAGGGTCTGAGATTTTATGAGGCATATTTGCATTTGGCTTTTATATTCCGTTGATAATTTAGGAATTTCATGGTGAACAAAGTATGTTCTTACGCTATCATTACAAGAATATTCAAGTATCATATTTATAAGATGGAATATGATAGTTCTAGACTCATTCTAAAGGATATTTTCCTTTATCATAGTTTTAAAATGGCATTGACATTTATGCCTGTACTATTTGTTATTATTTCAAATCAAACAACCATTATTCATAATTATTAGTACTTAACTAAATTCCTAAGACACTTCAAATAATAGGTATTTCATTTTATGAAAATAAGTTTTAATATTTAGCAGTTATGTAGGCTATTTGGAATATAATATATATCATGTCCTAAGACTCACCTGACCATGCATTCAACATAGCATTACATAAAATTTGATTTACATGGATACTTAAATTGATTTCCTAAATCTAATTAAGAATGATTTTTATGATGATCTTTTAAGAGGTCATTGCATTTAAAAAATATTCCTTAGGGTATTACCAAACTGATATTTAATGTTCAAGTACTTGGAAAAAAATGTCATCAACAGCTTCAAGACATTACGCTAGCCTATTTACTCTACAATAATAGCAGTGGGAGGAAAATCCAGTTATCATCTGTTCCACTTTTCATGTCTTGCATTTTCCCTTTGGCTCAGCATGCCAGAATGATACTCCTTTTATTATGAAAGATTACAATAGGGTACTCCAGGAATTAGTTTTTAATGCTTAAATGACCCAAGTTGCACTGATGCAAAGAGTTTTATTATGATTGAAGAAGAATAATTATGGTTCTCACACATCCATTTACTCTATTGCTCACAACAAAATTATTGTGAAACTTAGTGACTTGTTTGCTGTGAAACACCAACAAAATGTCCATATCTTCTCACATAAACCAAATTATTTAAAAGGTATTTTTGTTATAATTCATCATTTGCCTGTTTCTACTTTTTATATCTTCATATTTTGGTATATATAAAAGAGGTGGATACTTTCAGGGCAGTGCAAAAGAAATAATTAAAGACTAAACATGCTAGGATGAGGGCAATGAATAAGAATATGAGACTCACTGTCTCTAAGAAAAATGACACAAAATTGTGGCAAGGATACGCATTCGAGTCTTAGTCTTCTATTACATATAATCACTTACACTTTTATGAATTAATAGCATTTTTATTTTTCTCTTTCCATTACACACACACACACACACACACACACACACACACACACACACACACAGAGCAATGTGTCTCTTAGTCCTTTCACATTGCACTGGACCTTAAAATAACTGACCAGCTAGAACTGAACTACAAAGAAGACACATGAAAATAAGGACATAATAAATGGTATCAGAAGCTACAGGGACTGACAAAATGCAGCTGTACCAAAGTACAGCTGAATGATGATAAAAAAAAAAATGATTAAAAATAATTGTGAATGCTTTCAAAGAGTTGCATTGAAGGTAAGTGACATTATAAAATTTTATATAAAACTCTTCATATTAATTGAAAAATGCCAAATAAAATTCTAGACAACACAGTAGAAATATATAAAAACCATTCGATAAAAAATATAAGAAAAGACGCCGGACGTGGTGGCGCACGCTTGTAATCCCAGCATTCGGGAGGCTGAGACCGGAGGATCCGGGATCGCGGCCAGCCTCAGCTACCTAGTGAGGCACTCCGCAACTTAGTGAGACTCGGTTTCAAAATAAAGAATAAAAAATGGGGCTGGGGGTATAGCTCGGAGGTAGAATGCCCCTGAGTTCAATCCCCAGTACCGCCAAAAAAAAAAAAAACCAAAAAAAAAAATATATATATATATATAAGAAAAGACATACTGGATGAAAAGAAGACTTGAGAGATACCTAATGTAGCTGGTGGTGCATGCCTGTAATCCCAGTACTTAGGAGGCTGGGACAGGAGAATGGCAGGTTCAGGTTAGTGTGCAGTAACTTAGTGAAAGCCTGTTTCAAAATGAAAAATAAAATTGGGCTAGGGATTTAGCTCAGTGGGAGAACATCTCTGGGTTCAATCCCCAGTACCATAAAAAAAAAAAAGAGAGTTCCAATAAATAAATATAAGGACTTCAAAATGAGAAAACAATGAGACGGAGAGAAACTATACCATCATTTATTTTTTAATTTTTTATTGGTGCATTGTAATCATACATCTTTGTTAGGTACAAGCTGGTAAAGGCATATATGCACACATTGCTCATTTAATCCTTCTCCAATTCCCGCCCCATTCCCTCCCCCTCCCTCCTTTTCAAGTTCAGTTTAGTGATTGACTTTGATATGTTTGTGAAAGTACATCATGGGCATTAGGGTGTCCCCCCATCACTTTCAGTTAAGTCACCTTCTTTGCTCATCTAAGATTTCTCCTTCTTTACCATAATATTTTAAACCTAAAAAAATGATTTTTTTTACAAGAAAAAAGAACTTAATTGCAACACAAGATAGAAAATCTAGTGAGTCAATAGTCCTGAAACATAAAAATATTAAACTCAATTCTCATCCTACTGGCAAATGGTAAAATAATTTAGGATACAAGATTTGAGAGAATATATAATAAAATATATAAGAAAATGTCAGAACTGGAAATTCAACAAAGAAGAAGTAGATGAAAATGCTGTGGAAAAATAATTCTTGAACAATATTAAGCAATACACAAATATTTTTACTCAATATTTGAAAAACAGAATTAAACAAAAAGAGGATAATCACACTCTTGTGGGAATATAGCACTGGATTTAAAGACACATTTAATAAAAGCCATCTGCATTCAGAGTTTAATTTTAATCTATAATTAAATAGAATCTACTCTCTAAGCAAAAGCTAAGGATGGCATTGGCAAGAAATAGTTCCAGGGTTGAAAGGAAAAAGAGAAAATAAAAAGATTCCCAACGTGTAATTTTTTTAAAGAAAAAGAACATAGAGGAGATTATGATCAGATTTTTTAACTAAGAAAGGCACGTGATTTTAAAAACAAAATGTATAAGAATAAAATGACACATAGCCATAAACAAATAAAAAATTATAAAATAATTTTACCTGTAATAAATCTATTTTGCTATGGAATATATGGTTCCTCAAAAAGTTAAAAAATATGACCAGAAGACAAACTCTTTGAATAGACTAATCTCCTTAGAAAAGAGTGGAAACATTTTTAAATTAGCAGAATTAATGATTCTAATCAATATTATCACATGTAAGATAGACTTCTATTTAACATGTAATTATGTATTAAAATATTTTACCTAAAAGAAGCATAAAAGCTCCAAAGCTTATTTATGATGCTATCTATATTACTTAAATCTGATTAAGATAATTAGAAAATAACTAAAGATTAATCTCACTTAAATATAAATACAAAAATTGTAAACATGTAGCAGAAGATTCCATTCTCTAAAAACAAAGAGTAAGATTTCTAATAAAAATGTAAAATTATGGTCCTGAGTTAATTGTACTATACTGACTCAGGAATGAAACAGACTATATCAAATGCCTCTCCCTGGCAGACTATGGGAACTAGGCAACTGATATTAAATGAATTCCATAGAATATGCACCCAACTCTCTACCTGTATTTGCTGGTACATTCATTTTTACCTGGTGTGTGTGTATATGTGCATATATTTCTATTGAATCTGTAAAAATAAATGGACTTCAATTAAATGCTGTCTGGAAATAGGCTTTTACTTCCTTCATTGGGTTATGAACTGTATGCACATATTACACACAAATGTACAGACAAACCATTTAAATCATTTTCTAAGTGAGTGTCAAAGCAATTCAAATAAATTCTTTACAAGATATTTTACTGTAATAGTATGCTATTTATACACAAAATTAATAGTCTATCCCATATCACATTTCATACTGAAAACTAATGAGGGATGAATGACAGACCTAGATGTAAAACTAAAATAATAAAACCTTTGCAAGAATACTGTGGATAATTTCTTTGTATCTTAGGCTAAGAATTTTCTTATTATATTGAAAATATGTCAAAATAAGTTGAACTTTATCAAATTTTAAAATTTTGTAAATAAAGAGGAAGCTACAACTGTGAAAAAGTATTTTCAGCATACATTTCAGCCAAATAGCTTGTGTGTACATATAGGTGTATATGTGTGTGTGTGTATATATACATATATATATGAACATAAAAACATATGTATGCATACTGCATATCTATGTTTATAGCTGCACAATTCATAATTGCCGAACTATGGAACCAGCCTAGATGTCTATCAACAGATGAATGGATTACAAAATTATGAGATAAATGCACATTGGAATTCTACTCAGCCATAAAAATGAATAAAATTATGTCATTTCTAGGGAAATGTATGTTTTCCAGTTACATCCATTTCCCTGCAAATAACATGATTTTGTTCTTCTTTATAGCTGAGTAAAATTTCCATTGTGTACATATCCCATAGTTTTGTAATCCATTCATCTGTCGATGGACATCTTGGCTGCTTCCAAAGTTTGGCTATTGTGAATTGTGCAGCTATAAACATAGATACACATATGTCGGTCTGATAGTTTGGTTTCCATCCTTTTGGGTAGATACCCAGAAGTGGTATTGCTGGATCATATGGTAGGTTCATTACTATACATCTGAGGATCCTCCATACTGTTTTCCAAAGTGGTTGCACTAGTTTGCAATCCCACCAACAGTGTATTAGAGTTCCCACTTCTCCACATCCTCGCCAGCAGTTGTTGTTGTTCAGGAAATGTATGGATTATTATGCTAAGTGAGATTAGTAAGGAACAAAAAGTGAAAAGTCAAATGTTTCCCCTTATATGCAGAAGCAAGGGAGAAATTGGGGCACAGGAGGGACTCCAGACAAAGGAGGAAAAACCTTAGTGGAGTGAAAGAGGGGACCTAACTGAGGGAGATGGGAGTGGAGGGGAAGACTTGAAGAGGGAAACACCTCAATGGACAGGATGGAAATACTCAAACTTATCTAAGACAATACTGTGCTGAGCACCGAAAGATGGGGAGGGAAAAGGAGAAGGAGTAGGGTGAGAATTGGGGGAGGGCTCAGATAGTACTGCATGCATATATGCCTCTATCATCCTGAAATTCATAAAGATGTATGATTACAATGCACCAATAAAAATGTATGCAGATATACAAGCATAAACATAATATATAATCAATTCATATAATAAAAATACTAACAACATAATTATAAATGAACCAAAGATTTGAACAGATAATTTTTTTCTTAAAAGAGGATATACAAATTGTCAAAATGACAAAAATGAAAAATGAATTGTGAAGACAGAGCAACTGAGAATGTCGTATATCACTAATAAGAACTTAAAAGGGTACCCATTTGGTCTATACTGGATTAGATATCTTTGCAACTTTTGGCAGTTTTTTTTTGTTTGTTTGGGTTTGTTTTTGTGTGTATGGTACTGAGGATTGAACCCAAGGGGGCTCTGTCATTTAACTGTATCCTCAGTCATTCTCATTTATTTTATTTTGAAACAAAGTCTTTTTAAGTTACCACATGCTAGCCTTGAATCTGTGATCCTCCTGTTTTAGCTTTCCAAATACTGGGATTATAGGCATGCTGCACTGCATCTGGTTAGTTTTTGTTTGTTTTGTAGTTCTAAATCCCAGGACTTCATTTATTCTTTCTTTCTTTTTTTTTTTAATACTTGTATTAGTGTATTATGGTCTCAGATAATAATGTAGTTCAAATGATCTTGGAGAACTCGGTGAGCTTTCCCCTGGCTCGCTCTCCACATCCTCCCCTTCCCTACACAAAACATTTAGATTAGCAATAGTATTCTGAAAATAAGTACAATATGCCAGTGAAAGTGTTTCCTTCATTAATTCTCCACCAACCCTACCACCACCCTCCCCTAGACCACCTCCCTCACTCCACTAGAGTTTCTCCTCCATTATCTATCCCCTCTTGTATCCAGAGTACTCTGTAGCTTCCACATAGGAGAGAAAACATGTGACCCTGCACTTCCTGTGACTGGCTAATCTCATTTAACCTAATGTTCTCCAGGTCCATCCATCTTCCTGCAAATGACATAACTTTGCTCTTCTTTATGGTTGAGTAGAATTTTATGGTGTATATAGCCCATAATTTTGTTATTCGTTCACTGTTGATGGACACCTGGGTTGGTCCATAATTTGGCTATTATGAATTGTGATGCTATAAACAAGAACACACATATACTATTGTAATATTCTGATTTGGGTCCCTTTGGAAAGATACATAGAAGTGGTATAGCTAGATCATATGATAGATCCATTCCCAGTTTTCTGAGGAATCTCCGCACTGATCTCCATAGTGGCTGCACTAATTTACAATCCCAACAGTGTAGAAGAGAAGAATAATATCTAGAATATACAAATTACTTAAAAAGACAGCATTAAAAAATGAATAACTCAACCAAGAAATGGGCACTTGACAAAAATAGACACTTCAGAAAAGAAGAAAAACAAATGGCCTATAAATACATTAAAAATATTCATATTAGCAATCAGGGAGATGTAAATTAAAGGTACTGAGATTCATCCTAACCCCAATTAGCATTAAAATCATCAATAAGTCAAACAATAATAAATTCTGGTGAGGATTTGGGGAAAGAGGACCTCACACATTCTGGGCAAGCACTCTACCACTGAACTATATCCCCAACCCTTGGCAATGTTTTTCTCTATCTATCCTCTAAATCAGAATTACTCTCTTACCTAAGAGTGATTATTGCATATATCTAGAAATAACTACATACAAATATGTTCATACCAGTTTCATGTTGCCTAGCCTATGTGTGGAAAAAGGGGAACTGTATATCATTTATGAAGTTCAGGGAGGAGGTAGAATAGAGGAAACTAAAAAATAGGTAGAAGGTAGAAAGGAGATAAACAGGGAAGGAAAGAGTGACTGTACCTTTAAATCTAAAAGAAGCTCCAAGATCACTCTGCTAGGGCCTTGACCTCCTGCTGAGCAGCTCTGTGCCCAGGTGGGAGCTGGGGAATGACCACCTAAGGACTGGCAGTGGATAGAAACAGTCCTCAGCCTTGGCTCCTTCTGAGAGTAACTTTCAAACTCTCTCACATGTCACAGTGCCATCTGGGGCAGCCCAGCAAGTGTGTTACAGAGCCAGTGAGGTGAGGACAGCTGGATAATGTCTGCCTGGAGTTCTGAGAAGAAGCAGATCATCATCCACCATCCCCTGCCCTACCCTCCGTTATCAAAGGAATCTAGCTCATTAGACTGACACTGGCAGCAATGATTTCCTTACCAGTTTCCTATCTAATGGAGTTCGAGGAATGATACTCTCAGACATCAGAAAGGTGAGCAATGGATGGTGCTCAGCCTAGGGCAGTCCAGGTCAAATACTGTCAACAGCACATTGCCTTCTCCCAAAGTCCACACAGCCTACCAAAGAGAGCTAGCTGCTGGTCAACTCTAGGGGACTTGGTCAGCTTTGGTGCCCAGTAGATGCCTTCTGGTCACTACCCAGGAGTGGCCCAGACTGAGCACCATCCATTGCACACAGCCTTCTAAAGTCCATGTGGTGTGTGTGTGTGTGTGTGTGTGTGTGAGAGAGAGAGAGAGAGAGAGAGAGAGAGAGAGAGAGAGAGAGAGAGAGAGAGAGAGAGACTGACTCCCACAGGGAGGGATTCCCAATGAGTAGATGCCCAGTAGATGCCTTCTGGTCACTACCCAGGAGTGGCCCAGACTGAGCACCATCCATTGCACACAGCCTTCTAAAGTCCATGTGATGTGTGTGTGTGTGTGTGTGTGTGTGTGTGTGTGAGAGAGAGAGAGAGAGAGAGAGAGAGAGAGAGAGAGAGAGAGAGAGACTGACTCCCACAGGGAGGGATTCCCAATGAGTAACATTTTAAGGTGACTTTTCTAATGGTTAATATCCTTCTTTGATTTTCCTTCTCTCTGTCTGGGGTCCCATCAGCATCTAATCCACAGCACAGACTCAGAAAGCTGTTCAGAAAGTTTCCCAAATAATGCTTAATTTTGATTAAAATACCCATTGCCTCTTTTCATGAGTTCCTTAAAAAAATTATATCACATAGCTAGTCATGGTCGTGCATTCCTATAATCCCAGTACTTGGGAGGCTGAGAGAGGAGTTTCAATTTACTGAAGCACATTGAAGCTAACCTAGGCACCAGAAATTTTTATATTAGTTAAAAAAAAATCATGGTTGGGTGAGAGAAATGCTTGATAGGTCAGACTAATAGTTTGTCTCCAGACTTTCTGGGAAGCATTAAGCAACTTAGTGTAATTCTGTTTTAAAATTAAAAAAGGCTGGGGATGTAGCTCAAAGGTATAATGCCCTGGGGTTCAAGTCTAGTATAACAACCACTACCACAAAACAACAACTATATATTTCATCACACAGCTTGTTAATGGGTCATCAAAATTATATGAGTTCTAGTATCTCCAATATCTTACAATGGCCATAAATTATTTCCCTCATATATTTTCCACATGAAACAGACAAACAAAAATGTCCACTTGGTCCCTGAAAACACAAACCGCTGAAAAAATGAACTGGACATTCCATCATTTTGTCAAAGTAAAATATGAAAACATTTCAGGATCTATGGTTGTCACCATCCTGCAAATGAGGATATTAGAGATTACAACTTTTAGAGGGTCAGGATCCTGTCAAAATTCTCTCTCTACAAGGCTCAATACAATGCATGAAAGATGTAACATGAAGAATCACTTTACATTAATGCTTTCCAGAAAGTCTGGAGACAAACTATTAGTCTGACCTATCAAGCATTTCTCTCACCCAACCATGATTTTTTTGTAAACTAATATAAAAATTTCTGGAGCCTAGGTTAGCTTCAATGTGCTTTAATAAATAGTAAAGTAAAAAAAAATATATATCTTATCAAATACACACTAAGGATATGCTTTAGAGAATCTGACTTTATTGAAGGAAGTTTAGCTTGGGAGGGTGAGTATATGCTTGAATATATTAAAATGAAATTCAACTCATTTCTCTGTGTCCTTGGTGTAGCAACCTTATTAATAAATTAATGCAATATTTTCAAGGATGTTTTGCAGATTACAAAAACTATTACCAAAGCATGTTTTGAATCTTAGAGAAAGAATCATATGGATTGAGGCTATTACTTTTTCGTGTTATTGCTATGGAAATATTTTAAGCTTGAATATATTTATCAGTGATCTTTTTGTAGGATACATATTGTATTAAATTGAAACGAAAACATAAAAGTAATGAGGTAAAAATAATTTGAGGATGAGCAAATTTTAATAACGCTGATTTTAAGCATGACGCAGCTTTTTAGATAATATTTAATTTCAACAGAGGTCAGTCAATTTATGCCCCTCCCAAGATTAATAGGGAGTGCATTCTTGAGCATTTTTAATCATTGAAACCTAAATGACCTTAGAGCAAAAACTAAGTTTAGCTTGGAATTTTTGCTACTCATCAGCATTTTCACTAAAGTTCAGAAATGCTGAGTATACAAATACAACTCATGAACCATGTTTATACATTAATGAGAAAAAATATTAAGGAAATATCTATTTTATATAGATAGATAACATTGATTTTTAAATATCTCCAAGTAATTAATTTGTCATTACTTATATAAAATACAGGATCCCAAAACATATTATGAAAATGTCTACTTATACTGCCAATGCAAACATATCAAACTGTAGTGTTTGGAGAGGTGGACCTCGCCTCTAGATATTGAGCAGAGTATAAGATAGAGATTTTAGTGCTTAGAAGAAATAAATAAATAAAGACTACCTAATTTGAACTCACTTCCAGAGAAAGAAAGATGAAGGAGAAATACAGACTGAAATGAAAAATAAATTTAAGAGGGAGAATAGAAGGTAGATTTTCTCTAGATATTTCTATGTATCTTTTTCCTCAGTTTTGACTGTGATTTCATCTATAAGAAGAGTCAGACCACTGAAGCATCTATGCTTTTAACATTACAGAGTTCAGGAAAATAGACAAAACTATTATTTACTACATATGTATGTATGTAGTAAATTGAGTTAAATAGGCTTAGAAATATTGACTCACTTAGAGTCCTCCTGTCCTTAAGTTTTCTTAAAAATTATGACTGCCACAACTTGAATTGACCCACAGATCTCAGGATAGTCAGGGGTCCTTTGTATTTAGATAGAAGAATTCCTCACCCATGTAGTAATGGATATGCTTAAGGAACTCAAAGCAATTACTGAGTTCTAGGTTCATACTAACAACTGAGTTGTTGCTTTAGTTTGAAAATAGAATTTTCCCAAAGGCCCACGTGATAAAGGCCTAGATCCCAGCTTGACAATAGTGGGAGCTGTCAGAAAACAGTAAGAGATGGGAAGCTGGTGGGAAGTCTGATCATGGAGAGATGCAGTTGAGGGGAATAATGGGACCTGGCTCTCCTCTTCCATTCTCCTCCACACCTGCTGTGAGTCGAATGGAATTCTCCTGCCTCATACTCTTGTCATGAAGTACTCTGCAATACAGCAGGCCCAAAGCAACTAGGCCAACTGTGACAAATGTTATAGCACGCTTTTCCCTGGAAGCTACACTTATTAGAGTATTCTCATATTGTGGCTATGATTTTATAATTTAAATGAACTGGTTTTTGTTACATCATTGGTAGAAATGCCAGGAAACATTATACTTCCTTCCCTGTTTATCCATGTTTGTCTCTCGAGACATTTGACAAGGGCATGCTGTATACATTCTGTTTGTGTTTTACATGGATGAAGGTCCATGACAGCCTTAGTTTTTTCCTGTGTTCTGTGACCATAAACTCACTCTTGAAACCTTGAAAACTGCGAGTCCAAGCAAAATTTCTCTTATAAGTTGACATATATAAGATATTTATTACAGAAGCAGAAAGTTGTCTAGAACAGTTGTTAAAGGTGGGGAAGTAGTTTGGTTAGAATGAATAAACACAGAGTGCATTTATTATAATGTCTGAAAAAAAACAAACAAGACATTTGTATTGAAGAACCTTAATGGACCAAATAAAATTCACCTGAACAACTGTATTACTTTTGAGTAGCTTTGTGTGGAATACTCTTACTAAAATCAAAGATGTATTTTTGTGTGTGTGCCATAAAATATATAAAAAACAGGCTAAAATAATTTTAAGTGGGTTTTATATTATATCCTATTGTTTTCCATGCTGAAAAATAGGAAAGAACTTGAAAAGTGGTAGTTATTACTATTATAATGAGTACCCAATATCTGTTGAAAAAGTGATACTAAAGGCATAGAAAATAGGTGGCAGGAAGAAATCCCACTGAGAACTTCACAAAGGCAATGCACCCAAACATACAAATTAACACCATAGCTCATTAATATCAATATTATTACATTAGTGTCAATTTCAGATCCTGAAATAAACGCCTGTAATATCTATACTATAACTAGTTTACATAAGCAATATTAAAAACTGGTTGCATCTCCTGGGAATATGCAAAGTTTACCATTGGAACATGAGATAAGTGAATGACCAAAGTTTGGACATGTATTAAATAAAGTCTAGGATTAGATTTAGTGACTGGAATTAAGGGTAAAAACATATATGTATAAAAATACATAAAATATCTATAAATATATCATCTCAACTAATTCACAAGATATGGCCTTATTAAGGAAAAGGAACTGAGTATTGAATTTCAGCAACATTTTTTTCTAAACTGGCACATTGTAAAAATGCTAAATTTTACATATACTTACAAATTTGTACTTTTATTTATAATGTGCCACATTCTAACTGTACTTATAATACTTTGCCTCTTTAATAACTTTTTACAATTATAAAAACTATCTATGAAAATATTTCAAGAGCTTTTTCTTTTCTCTAATGGGCAAGGTATTATACAGCTAGTCTACCAGTATGAAAAATTTTGTACTTCAGCCGGGCGTGGTGGCGCACGCTTGTAATCCCAGCATTCGGGAGGCTGAGACCGGAGGATCCGGGTTCGCGGCCAGCCTCAGCTACCTAGTGAGGCACTCCGCAACTTAGTGAGACTCGGTTTCGAAATAAAGAATAAAAAATGGGGCTGGGGGTATAGCTCGGAGGTAGAGTGCCCCTGAGTTCAATCCCCAGTACCGCCAAAAA
>PVLC010003280.1:26904-41151 GCA_004027655.1 Graphiurus murinus | reverse complement strand
GTAAAAAATAGGGCTGGGGGTATAGCTCGGAGGTAGAATTCCCCTGAGTTCAATCCCCAGTACCACAAAAAAAAAAAAAAAAAAAAAAAAAAAAATTTTGATGGCACATGTAAGAAAATGCTAAAGATCTTTTAAAAACTCAGTATATCAGATTGATCTTTGTACAGACAATAGATTACTTGAACCCTCATATTTCTTGCTTAAATAATATGAAGATAAGCAATTAGGATATTTAGAAACAATCTAGCAAAATTCTCTATAATAGTTCTCAATATTTTGAGATATTTCTACTTTTTTTCATTGATTCTCATGAGACATTGTAACGTTAGCATTAGCTGTAGTGAACATTTTAGTACTTTTGTAGAGTATCTATATGTAATAACAGAGTACTGCACATCTTAAATGCTAGAAGAAAGAATGTTGAAAGATTTCACCATGAAGAAATGATAGCTATTTGGGACAGTAAATATATTTAGCCTGATTTAAATATTGTGCAATGTATACTAGCATCAAGAAGAAATGCTTTACTCCTATAATACGTATAATTATTGTGTTTGTATGTATCTTTTAAATTAATTTAATAAAATATTAAAAATGGAAATGAGACTTAGACAATGGTGTGTGTTCTACCTGTGGGATGATTTTCAGGAAATTATGGGAAAGGAGAAATCCAAGCTAGAAGGAATAAGGCTGGGTTTGTACAAATCTCTAGCACAGTGTCTAGAGACACTAATTTAATCAAGAAACTAAGATCACTTTTCTACAGATTCTACAGCACTCCTCATGATCTGTCAAAGCAAGGTTACAAATTATATTACCGTTTGGTTTTCAAAATGTATCACTATCATTTTTCTTTCAATTTGCCTCATATTTTTAATGCTTTGATAGCTACTCATTGCTTCATCTAATCAAAAATATATTTCTTTTCCAAATATTTTCTTAGTGTATTTAGAGTATATCTTTCTTATGTTTTCAGAAAGAATAAGATTTAAATTCTAACTTGGACCAACTGAAGCTATTTTTAACCCCTATAAAATATCTTCCTTAATTTGTCAAAATATGCAAATATAATAAATGAATGAATAGCTAAAGGAAACTTAGCAAAGCATTATGATAAAGATATATATATTTGGTAGTTATATGATGTTATACTTACCAGACTCTAATATTTAACTGTTTATATATTGGATGAGACATTGTACTTCAAATAAAAAAATAATAACAATACAATTGACTTTTATATTTTTTCTTTCATCTTTTTTTATGTGTGCATAGTACTGGGAATTGAGCCCAGGGATATTCTGCCTCTGAGATACACCCTGTCCCTATTTCATTTTATTTGTTTTTTATTTTTGAAACAGGATCTCACCAATTTGTAGAGGGCCTCACTAAGTTGCTGAGGCTGGCCGTGAACCTTTGATCTTCCTGTTTCAGCCTCCCAAGCACAAGGATTACAGGTGTGAGTCACCACACTCAGCTTCAACTTCCATACTTGAGGTGACAAATTAAGAAAACATGTGCTAATTGCCTTGCATACAGTGAGAATAAAGATAGGTGGTTTTATAATATATCATTGTTATTAATCATTTAAATTAAAACATATATTCAATAGTCAGAAGGGCTCTAGTATTTGCTAGTTTCCTGCTTCTTTGTATAGTGGATACCTAAAAATTCTTGTATTAATCTCACACTTTTTCATGACAATTATAAGTACTAATACATAAAAAACAGCTTGCAAAGTGGCAGATATTATTAATATAAGGAACATCCAATTTCTGTTTAACAAAGTGATAGTAAAGACATGGAAAATAGGTAGCAGTAATAAATCCCATTGAGAGCTTTCCAAAGACAATATAACAATATATACATATTTACTTCATAGTTCATTAATATCAATATCAGTAACCAAGAATTTCCAGGCATATTCTGCATGCTCCTTTTACTGCATTTAGTTGCCCTATATTTTCAGCTCAAAAATTGACTCAAATTTGAAGTTTTGCGATGATTTAATATAGACAATCATAGCTTCCCAGGCGATATAGACATAAAATTTTAAAAACACTTTTATGTAACATGAACACATTTTCAGTTGAAATATACTGGCTAATATGTAACTTTAAACCAATGTAACTTTTGTGCTTGGGCAGCCAAGTAAAGAAAATTGGTATAAATTCTAGAAATACTGCTACAGTGCCATAACAAAAAACTAATCCATAAATAGCCAGTGATTCAAAAGTCTGTAAGTAAGGATTAAATGGGGGCAAATCTCTTTTTTCATTTCATCTTCTTAATTGTCCCAGTTACTTCAAAAATTTTTGCAAATGAGCATTTTAAAGTACCTTAGAGATACATCTCTTGTACTTAAATTTCAATGTAAGTGTACCATTACATGACTACTTAGCATTTAAATATCAAAAGGGAAGTTTTCTACAAGATTGCTGTTTTCATTCACAGAGCAATTATCTCCATGTCTACTTTCATCATTTTAAACAATTTTTATGTGAGAGTCATGAAAAATATCTACTAAAAACAAAATAAGATGTTTTACTGTGGCAATCACACCATTATTATACTGCAGTCATTGATGAATTTAAGTGACTACCTTCCTCCTGAAATTTGTACATTCTGTTTTGAACTGCTAAGTCATATTTGTGAACTCTGTTACTAAAATAGCTCTGTCCCAGCCTGCCACCCCTATTTCTTGACATATTCTCTTGAATTGTTTTTCTGTGATTTTGTTATTAGGAGGGAAAATAGGGTAAATGTAGGTTGCATGATGGCTTATGGTAAAGATTAGTAACATATTCATTTTTACATAGCCTTGCAAGAGCAGGGGAGCAAGTTTTGCTACACTGCTGATGGTTAATCATTCTTCCCACTATGTGGGTGCTGCGATTAGCTACCTGTGTGACCAAGAGCAAGCTCCTTTACCTCTGTCTCTTGACTCCCAGTTGCAGAAAAAATATACTCATAGGATCAGTCTCTTGGTGCTACTTTGATGCTTAATTTAGTACTTAAAAGCATGATTTCACATTAAAATTTAATTTATTTTTATTTGTAACAGCATATGCTTGACCTCTAGGTTTATGAATCTTAATAAAGATGGTTAGCATAGATATATATGTATGCACACACACATACACACACATGCAAGATATGAGAACGACACACACATGCAAGATATGAGAAAGCTATTATGAAAGCAATGAGCATGCTTAGGAATTCACCACAATAGTTTACGTAGTGTCATAATTTAATTGAGGTCTCTCTCATGAGAGAATAGGCATATAAAGGAGACAATATTTAGGCATAAAACAGACACGCTTGAAGGTCTCAGCTACCAAGTAGAAAAATTCTGTCAATAGTTCCAGAATTATTTGAATCTTTAAACAAAGAAAACATAAAACGTTTTTTTTTTTTTTTTTTCAGATATCTCTTCTTGAAAATGACGCTCCTCTGTACATTGTGGTTCATTATGTGTTCATAAAGGTCTCTAAGGCTGCTTTGGATCTTGCTATGATAATTGCCAAAATATTTGACCACTTAAGACTCTTAATGAAATTATTCTAATCACATTTCTTACTGCATTCTCTCTGCTGTTCCTTCATTTTCTTCTATGCTGACACTCTTGCAATTAAACTACACTTTGTCTTCTTTCAGACTGGGCCAAAGAAAAAATGAAATTTCACAGGCAATAGCATGACATCTACCCCTTATCTCCTAAGAAAAATTTAAAAATGCAGAGTGTATAAGAGATTGTGTCTTCTCAAATGACAACGGTAGGCTGTGTATATGTGTTTCTGCTGTTTCCAGTATTCCAGCTGAATTTAGAAATAAGAAAGAGGTAGATATATGTAAAAAAGTTTTTATTTGGAACTGAATAATTATTTTGTATATCAGTTTTGGCATATACCTTATTTGGTCATTTACCTAATTGCACAAATCTTTGCTTCCACATCTGTAAAATGGACTTTTAGTGTACATTAGAGCAGCATTTTGTATTAAAAAGGTGTTATAGTTCTAGTACATATTAGGAGCTCAAAATATTAGTTCCTTTGCTTCTTCAATTTATCATCTTCAAAGCCCATTTTTTAATTCCCCAATTTTTATTGCAATGGTTGATACTCATTAAAAACTTATTGTACTGAGCAAAGTAAAGCATTGTGGTACAGATTCAGTTTTAAATACCTTATAATTTGCATATGTATATTGGCATATACATATACAAAGTAATCTATTAATCTACAAATTCTTATCTTTGTCATAAGCACAGCTGATATTTCCATAGCAATTGCTTTTTAAGTTACAAAAACATAATGTTTATATAATCTGCTCCTATAGATGCCTACTGACCCTGGATGAATTAACTCAAGGTTGGCTCAGCAAGTCAGCCTTTCCAACACCCTTAGCATTCCTGGACACTCATCCCATCCAGTCTTAACACAGTTATTTTCTATGTTATATACTTCATTAAGTAAAATTTTAGCTTACATGGTTGAAACCATCAGTAGGTGGCACTGTTATAACTCCAGTGCCCAGAACTAGAATGAGTATCCATGTTTTTCAATAGCTTAACCATCAAGTTCAAGGGGCAGGTAGAGAACTACTGACCTAGATAAAGCAAGACAGAATTATCAGCCAAGGCCTGATGCATTCCACTTCCTTTTCAGGTGTTCTTTTGATTGCCCTGATTGACCTCATGTTCTCTCAGAGTCATAACCTTAAAAAAAAAAAAAAAAAAAAAAAAGACCAAGGATCAGAGATTGGGGTGGCATGGGATAAGCAGTGTGTTAGTTTTATTTCCTCTGTTGAAGCATACACATTTGTGTGGGTGTGGTACTGGAGATTGAACCTAGGGGCTTTCTGCTACTGAGCTAGACACTCTAGCCCTATTTAATTTTTTATTTTGAAACAGGATTTTACTAATATGTCGAGTGCCTCACTAAATTTCTGGGGCTGGCCTTGAATCTAAGATCCTCCTGTCTCAGGCTCCCAAGTACTGAGATTACAGGCAAGTGCCACCAAGCCTGGCTTGAAGCAGACATTTTTTAATAAGCACTCTGTTTCTGACTATCTATATCCTTTTCTCCTCCTCTTTCCTGTCTGTTCATAATTGATTTATTCAGTTGCATTTTATTGATAGATTAAATTGAGTTTGGAATAACTATTTTATATATTTTAATTGATCAAATTAATAAATTATCAATGAAATTTGCAGACAATTTTTTACTTGTAATTAAATATATTACATTTAAAGTTGAGAGTAATAAAATTAGAGTACTTTCAGTACTCTGTAGAGCACTATTTAGTAGTCTATTAATTTATAAATCAGGTCTACAAATAAAATAAATGTGCAACTGACATATTTTTGATCTTGTTTGATGTTTTAAAGACAAAGCCAGACATATGCCAGTTGTATTTTTCAGCTTTTCACATAGCTTTAAAAAAAAATTACCTGATTAATTTCCTTTTCCAAATTAGCAAGCTATCAATCTGACACTTTTGCAATAGCAAACACCAGTAGACTAAAATCACCTGACCTGTAAGCCTTTCATGTATGTTATTAACATTTGTTTACTACTAGGAGATTTCCATACCTAGCGTTGTTATAACAATAATGTATGTTATAGTCTTTTCTAGCTCTACATATTTATTAGTTTTTAATTATTTTCTGAGCAACTTAGGAAGAAAATGATTAAGTAAAGGAGAAGAAAACAAGGAACAGGCATTGAAGATACAGAGGGTGGAGGGAAGCATGTTGTATAGTGGAAGGATATAGGGAGATAAGAAAACTGAGGGTTTCATCTGAAAGAGGAAAAGAGATATGATGAAGGAAACAGTTCAAATAATGCTGTGTACGTATATGGAGTTATCAGTGTCCATCTCAATAACACATCTGGGGAAGGGGAGAGAGTAGGGTGGGCTCTAGAGGGAAACACACCAAGTGCCTTGTGCATGGATGTTCCTGCCACTCTGAACCTCATTTTGATTTGTAATTACAATGTACATTTAAAAATCATCAGACTGAACACACACACACACACACACACACACACACACACACACACACACACACAAAGAGGAAACATATAGAAATATTAGGAGTAGCAATAATATTGTTGTAGTTGATACTTACATGATATGATGACTACCAGAAAGATACAGGACATTGAACTAAACAATCTTTGTGGCTAACTGGATTTGGAGCTGGTGAGGGAAATCTTCCTATGAAAAAAAAGAAACAAAAGCAAACACAACAAAACTGAACATACTACTTAGAGGAAGGAAGATTTATTTGCTTACAGTTTTTGTCAACTTCAGGGTTCAGTCTATGTTAGACTAGGTCTGCGTAGCTGAGGCATAACAATGGGAAAGCAGAGAGAGGGAGAGCTCGAGGCATGGCTCTCACATTGCAGAGGCCAGAAGCAGAGAGAAAGCATGAGGAAGAGAGACCTTACATAATCGCCAAGACCACATCGCCAGGGAACCCTCCTTAGCAGGAGAGGTCTGCTTCCAACATTGTTACCTTGTTTCCGTGAGGGATAGGGTGACATTCTAAATCCAAACCACTGTAATTTCTAACTGTCAAAGTTAGATGGATAGTCATCTGTAATATTCCAATCATTCTATAATATTTGATTTAATATTAGGTAGAATCAATAATAACATGTTATTTGCTATTAGCTTATAAGGTATAAATTACAAAGAAAAATTAAGCCCCTAGGTATGGTAAGGCATAAACATAATTATGTTCTGCTTTAAGTTAATAATTAAATAGTTACAGTAGTGACAGAGAAAAAAATGGCATCTTAGTATAGAAATACTCCTACTACAATTCACTTTTGGGTTAAAATACTTTTATTGTAGTATACTACAGGGTTAATAAATACAGCTGTTGAAAGGTTTTTCTAGAGATCTAGTTGAGGGATGAAGTTAAGAGAGCTAAAATTAAGATTTGAGAGAAGTGAACACTGGGGAGTCTTTCTAGAGTGGAGAGGCTTTTGGTGGAGATTCAGAGGAATTGAGTAAATTAAAAGAATATTGAAAAAGATGATGAAAGAAAACTTTTCAATCTCAAAGTTCCAGTTAGATAAAAAAAAAAGTACATTTGAGATTTTCTCGGCTCAAATCCTGAAAAGTAGTAGGTATTTCTGTGGAAACGTACGTAAAGCAGAGACACATATTTGAGAACATAGAGACAAGATGTTTTTATTGGATCTGTTCTCTTTTCTTAATATTTCATTAAGAAAAGTTATTGCTTATATATATAATACCGATATGTTTCACATTTTATTATATATTTAGCTGTCCACTTGGAAAGGCACAGATAAATGCATAGACATAGTAACTAGTATTTTTTTTTTAATGCAACAAACAGCACACATAATCTTATCTATGTTGCTTTCCAACATGTGATAGGGAGGAAACACTTTTAAAGAGATAATACATAGGTTTTTAAATTTGACATCTGGTATTGTATTGTTTTATTTTATTTATATACTTTTACAGTACTGGAAATTGGACCAAGTGCCTCACACATGCTAGGCCAATGCTCTGAGCTCCACCCCATCCCTTTCCATTTTATTTTGAGATGTAATTCTTGCTAGGTTGTGTTAGCTGGCTTTGAACTTCTGATTCTCATACCTCAATCTCTGGAATAGCTGAAATTACAGATGTATATCACCATATTTGCCCATTTTTTTATTTCAGTAAATTAATGTACAGTGATAAAAGCAAAGTAAACAAACACACACTTTGATGTAGTTCTTTGGGCTTTGTTTTCTGTAGTCTTTATGTTTTGGGGGCCTTGCACATACTAGGCAATCACTCTGCCACTGAGCCACATCCTAGCTCAATCAGATGAAGTTGAATAAATTTAAATAAGTCTGCATTCAGAAGCCCAAGGATGATAAAGGTGTGTGTGTGTGTGTGTGTGTGTGTGTGTGTGTGTGTGTGTTGTGTGTGTGTGTCTGCGCTACTGGAATTGAACCTACTAACATTCTACCTCCTATCTACATCCCCGGCCCTTTTTATTTTTTTGTTTTGAAACAGGGGCTCACTAGGTTGCTAAGAGTCTCTTTATGTTGCTGATGCTGGTCTCAAACCCATGATCTTCCTGTCTCAGCCTCCCAAGTACTGAGATTACAGGCATGAGCCACCATGCCTAGCAAAATAAATTTAGTGTTCTGTACCTCAGAAATTTTCTTAATACTCTCTTCAAATTTGTTCCTGTAACCCAGAGGCAAACACAATTCTTATTTCTATTAGATATTGCCTACCTATCAATTTCATATAAATAGATGAATGCAGCACAGATAATTTATATGTCAGTCTTCTTTCATTCAAAATAATGCTTTTGTGAGTATAAAGATTGTTGGAAAGGCAGTGGGATCATTGTATTGTATAATATGTAATGATATGTTTATCTACTCACCTGTTGAGAATGTTCCCTTTTATTTCTAATACTTTATTATGAATAGGCGTTGGATTTGTCAAGTGATTATACTGAATTAAGTTGAGATAAAGATCTTTCTCTACCTCTTAATAAAGTAAGTTTCATTGATTGAGTCATGAATGAATTTCTCATTCATGATATAACTCTAGTTGATTATGTTTTATTACATATTTTTGTACAGTACTGAAATCTAGGAAATATTTTTCTACACTAACCACTCCAGAAGTTAATAAGAAAATGAAACCTTTTCTACTTTATTTTACAAGGACACCATTATTGTGATATTAAAAGCAGACAGGACAATAAACATGAAAGAAACTATACATAGAAATACTTTATAAACATAAATGAAAACATCTTTAGTTGGTTTTATAGCCTATGAAATCGAGTAAAATGCAAATTACATAACATATTATCACTAAGTGGTGTTTTTTGTTTTCTTCAAAGAGTGCAAGGTTAATTTATCATATGAGGAAAAAAAAATCACCAACAACTATGACAAGCTGAATAAGATCCTATACATATAGCTATCTCTGAACAATTGTAATCTGTGAATGCCTCAGCCATGCCTCTCACCACCTTTCTTATCTATGTTCTTTGCCTTTCCTTAAATCGACAACATCTTGGATGCTGGGCACGGTCCTCACCACTGAGCTACTTCTCTCACACTTGAGAGGAGCTCCTTTGTAAAGGGTTTGATTATCCACCTGTAGGCATGGCTCCTTGGGTTGAATTCACTTTTAACTCTTAGTGGTGCTCAGTTTTTCTCCTTTCCTTACTCTGTAGGGGCAGATTATGGCTCCACATTGTGATTTATACCTTATCTTTTCCTTTTTTTTTCTTTTTTCTTGCCATGGTAAAAAATTAAATGTTTTCAACAAATGCACTTACTCTGTTTAATGAGTAGGGAGGATCCTAGTTTCTATGAAGTTGAGTTATAGCATTATTTGGTAGCACGTAGCAGCAACATTATGGCATTCGATGTATTCAATTGTAAATGTACTTTTGCCATGTTACATGCTAGGAATCAAAAATTCCAAATCAGTACTACCGTCATACTGAGGTGTATGTTCTTTATTTGAAATGGAATCCATCTACTTTAAATATAATAGAAAAACAGTAAATTACAGCTACCATTTGGAGCCATGAACAACTCACCCTAAAGAGAACTAACAACAGTTAGAGTACTGCAGTTGAATTCAACAAAAAGGAGCTAGGTCCGCAGGTAGAAGATCAAACCTCAATGGTAAGGGCCTTGCTTACCATGCCAGAGGTTGTGTATTCAAGGACAGTTGAAGGATGGAGAAGGCTGGGCAGGACCACACAGTGCAAGGCAAGACAAGGCACTGGTATAAAAATAAATATAAATGGGACAAATAATAAAGTTTTGATAAGAATGGACAAGAGATAGAAGTCTTGAAACTATTGATTTTAATATAAATTAGTAAGATGCTCCTCCAAGTACAATGACATTGCATATCCATAAACCTATCATAAGTTAAAATGTATTTAATACACCTAACCTCCCAAACATGATAGCTTCATAACACAGAGCCCTGTATACATAGGTTGTTGTTTACCCTCATGATTTCCTGGCTGAATGACTAGCAATGGCAGTTCATTTCCATGGCCCAGCCTCCAGAGAGAAAATCATACTACATATTGCTATTTCATGAAAAGACGGAAATCAGAGTAGGGCTTCTACTAAGCATGTGTCACTTTCATACTATCATAAAGTAAAAATTAAATAAATAAATAAATAAATGGAACCATCATTAGTTGGAGACCATCTTTATATCGTGGCTACTATGGAAAACACTACGAAGATTTCTTAAAAAATTTAAATATAGAGCTACCATATGATCAGCAATCCCACTTTCAGGTATTTATGCAAAGGAACTGAAATCAATATATTGAAGGACTATTTATTCTTCCATGTTTACTGTAACATTATTCACAATAGCTGAGGTATGGAAACAACCTAAGTGTCCATCAATGAGTGACTTGATAAAGAAAGCTGGGCACACATACACAATGAGATATGACTCAGCCTTAAAAATGAAGGAGATGTTGCCATTTGTGATAGCATTGGTCAACATGGAGGACATTATGGCAAGTAAAATAAACAAGGTATAAGAAAGCAAATACTTACTGATCTCACATACATGTGGAATCCCAAAACATAAAACTCAATGAAGTAGAGAGTGGAATGATGATTACCAAAAGCTGGGAGGGGAGGCAGGAAGCTAAAGGGGAGATGCTGAACAAAGTTAGATAATTTCAGTTAGACAGGAGGAATATGTTTTGAGGTCAATGTCACTGTAGGGTTAGTATGTTCAATACAGATATATTATAGGCTTCTAAGTAAATGAGAGAATATTTCTAAATTTTAACCAGCACAAAAATGTAAATAAATGAAATGGTATTTTAACTAGCTTGACTTTATCATTTACCATTTTTATAAGTATATGAATGTTACTTGGCATACCATAAAATTATAAAATTGTGATTTTTGAATTATAATACTAATTTTAAAAATGGTTAAAATGAACACCTACTTGGTTCCTTTAAATACTTAGATATTTAATATTATTTAAATATTTAGTTTTAAATAATAATTGTAAATTTAGTTATAGATTATGTATGTATGTATATACCCACTTTTATACAAAATAGTACTCTTGTATTTCTAATTCATTGAATATTATTACAAATTCATTAGAAGGTATTTTTAATTTTGAATTATAAATTTGGAATTAAATGATCACAAATCTTTAGTTTTGACATTTGAAATTAAGGGATCTCAATCATATTATATGTAATTTAAAAGGTGATTATTATTAGGCCACCAGGCACAACAACAAAATATTTTGAAGTTTCAATTTAACTTTCAATATTTATGAATTTTTAAATTTATCTTGAAAAATAAGGATTATTTATGGTATATATATTTTTATACTTTGGGGTTTCTTTTACTTATAAACATAATAATACAGAAAACAGTGCAATACCTTGTCTGAATGTAAAACTGAAAAACATGTAGTAACATTTAAAAAATTGTACAACAGTAGCTCTTACAACTAATTTCTAGAATGTGACAAAGTATGAGACTAAATTATAAAACAAAAGGAAAATCAACTGATAAGTGGTGACAGTGAGCAGTGAGTGTTGTGCATTTAATCATTTGGAAAATTATTTAATTGATCTATTGTTAAGAAAAATCTATTTTGAGTTTATAGTCATCATTTGAATTAACTGGAAAGAGGCACAGATAGTGTTCAAATGACATGTAAATAAGTCTTCTATTGTGTGATATTCAAATATGTTTATACAATTGTTGAAATACTTCCAAAGCAATTGAAGTATAAAAATGTTTCTGATTATAGTTAAATCTGATGTGACTCTATTAGTATCATCCCTTTTGTTTAAATAATATGGCAATTTTGTACATCTACATGATAGTAAGCAATTGTTTTATAGGAATTTTCCATATTAAATGAATTAGTAGAGTGAACTTATTAAATTGGTCATTGGTTTGATTCATACAAACAAAACATCATTAAGTTAATCAAAGTAAGCATTTGATAAATTTTCTTTCCTTTCAAACTCTCATTTTCAAGTTCATTTCATTTGAAACAGAGATAATTATTGTAATTTGGAAAGCAACTTGTAGGTATAATATACATACATTTGAATACAATGCTACATTTAAAATTCATTTGCATGTATAATATTCAGTTTATATTCATTTCTGTTCCTTCTAAAACAAACCACTATATTTCTTCCTCTGTAATCTAGTATGGAGTTCTACTCAGTAGCATGTATGGGGTGAAAATTTTCCAATCACAATAACTGGTAGGATCAGGGAGAAAATAATGATATTTTTTGAAGCTGGTTATCATTAAGCAGGTTTTCTGAAAAGCCAGGAGGATATAGATGTTTTCATGGCATAGAAAAGAAATCAACAGACCTAGACACAATGCTTTATAGTATAAATTGAGGAATTATTCTGAGAATATCTGGTAAGTATTCTGAGAGTATCCATGTGGCACAGGCAAGTAGAGGGGCATCATATTTGTGTTGTGACAGAGTGGTCACTTAGGTGGATGCAAGAAATAGGGACTGCTTAAGTTAGGAGATTGTCTTTTATTTGGTGCCACTTTGATAAAACAGAAGTAACTAATGGACATGGAAGGCAAGAAGTTCTATAATAAAGAAATGGATTTTTATCTATGAAACTGACTTAAAAATAATTCTAAAAGAATTATTGGAATAATCCATGTAGATCACGGAGAAAGTGCTGATGCTCAAGCTAAATGAGTGGTTGACTGCAATAGTCACATGTTTACAGATATGAATGTGAATTGCTTCAGAGACTGGAGGAATAGAAAAGAAATCAGGGATCAAATGGTTCGAAGGCTAGAAAAATGACATCATTATTTATGAGTAATTCAAAATTAAAGATACCTACCTACTAATAAAATACTCATAATATTTAGAAAATTAGAAAAACAAAAAGCCCAGGATAGCCAAAGTAGTTCTTAGCAATAAAAATCATGCAGGAAGCATCACAATACCTGACTTTAAACTCTACTACAAAGCCACAGTAATAAAAACAGCATGGTATTGGCACAAAAATAGATACATAGAGCAATGGAGCAGAATAGAAGACTCAGAAACAGACCCACAGGCTTACAGTCAACTGATTTTTGACAAAGGAGCCAAAAATATACACTGGAAAAAGCATAGCCTCTTTAACAAATGGTGTTGGCAAAACTGGTTAACCATATGCAGGAAACTGGAAATAAACCCCACTTTCTCACCCTGCACAAGAGTCAACTCAAGGTGGATCAAGGACCTGGAATCAGACCACCAGAGACCTTGCAGCTACTTGAAGAGGGCATAGGACCAACACTTGAACACATAGGCACAGGTAAAAACTTTCTCAACAAGACCCCCAAAGCACAAGCAGCTCAAAGGAGGATCAATACATGGGATTGCATTAAACTGAAGAGCTTCTGCAAAGCAAAGGAAACTATCAAGAACCTCAACAGAGAACCTACAGAGTGGGAGAAAATTTTTGCCAGTTACACTTCAGATAGAGGTCTAATATCTAGGATATACAAAGAACTCAAGAAAATTGCAACTAAGAAAGCAAATAACCCAACCAAAAAATGGGCAAAGGATCTAAATAGACACTTCACAAAAGAAGAAATACAAATGGCCAATAAATAAATGTATGAGGAAATGTTCCACATCATTGACAATCAGGGAGATGCAAATCAAAACTACCCTGAGATTGCACCTAACTCCAGTCAGAATGGCAATCATAAAAAACATGAACAACAACACCTGCTGGCGAGGGTGTGGAGAAGTGGGAACCCTAATACATTGTTGGTGGGATTGCAAACTTGTGCAACCACTGTGGAAAACAGTATGGAGGATCCTCAGATGAATGGGAGTGAACCTACCATATGATCCAGCAATACCACTACTAGGTATATACCCAAAAGAATGGAAACCAAATTATCAGACTGATGCATGTGTATCTATGTTTATAGCAGCTTAATTCACAATAGCCAAACTATGGAAACAGCCAAGATGTCCAACCACAGATGAATGGATTACAAAACTATGGGATATGTACACAATGGAATTTTACTCAGCCATAAAGAAGAACAAAATCATGTTCTTTGCAGGGAAATGGATGCAACTGGAAAACATTATGTTAAGTGAGATTAGTCAGTCACAAAGGGTTAAGAAGCATATGTTCTCCCTAATATGTGGATGCT
>PVLC010003280.1:0-26804 GCA_004027655.1 Graphiurus murinus | reverse complement strand
GGCATGTGCTTACACAATCATATCAAGGTCACTCACTGAAGTGAACCTGAGGGGGAGGGAAGGGGAGGGAATGGGGTGGGAATTGGGGAAGGGGTCAAATGAGAATTATGTGTAAATATGTTGTTAATAACTTTTCTTTAACAAAGATGTATGCTATATTGCATGAATTACTACAATAAAAAATTTAAAAAAAAAAGAAATAGAAGGATGCTATTGTGATATCCTAGTAACTGACTTTTAGGAATTAGTCTTGAGAAATGTTTAAAGAGAAGTTTATAAAGGCATTGCCTTGTTATCTGTCCATGTGAATTTTTAAATGAAACATTTTTTAGATAAATGTCTAGCAGAAACATTTTGATCTTCATGTGAGCATGGCTTTCACTATAAACAACAAATCTCTTCTATTAAAGATGTGAGTTATAGGTAACTGCACGTTTCTAATAATAGTAATCAATTCCAATTTGAGACGTTAGCCTTGGAATGGTGAGAGTTCTATGGACCAGTAAAGGTATTTCCTTCATTATTAAAAATTATTTGGCTGTACGAAGATTAAAAAGATCATACAATACTCACTATTGGTGTTGTTTGTATCATAAATTATTAATTTCCCAATATAACAAATAATTCAAATGTCACTTGGTACCAATAACTACACATACCACATAATTGCACAGTATTACCTGTAAATTACCTTTTTTTTGGATAAAACATCAGCAGAACCAACAAATCATAATGTGAGCGCCTTAATGTGGTTCCTGAATTAATTCTATGGAAAAGGTTTCGGACATCCTCTTTTATCCCAAAGAAGCCAAACTGCAATTAAAATTCCACATTGAAGCTCAGAATGTCACTAAGGCCAAGCAGCACTCTCCCTTTTTGCAAAAGCTGTATCATATTTTTTTTGTTCTTTGCTCTGAAGTATAAGCCTTGCTTTTATTCCCACAGTGATGGCTATACTCCAATTACTGGCAAGTAAGTGGATTCTGCTTTGTAATTACATAACTTTGTGAAACTGGGACATGAGTAATCCTTCAACTAAGGAAGAAATATGGAACTGACATTTTGAGAAGAAAAATAGGTCTTGATATTGTAAAAAAGAGGAAAGAATTGCAGGCAAAAAAATGCAGCTTCCTAATGGGGAAAGTGGTGGTTTTTATGCCAGTAATGCTTTACACAGCACAACTCCTGGTACTACTGTGTACAGTTAATTCTCACAAGGTGAGTCATTTCCTGCAATATCTTAGAAAATAATGTATATTCAGCCAGCAAAGCAGCTTAGTTTTGGAGAAATCACTGGATGTAAAACAAGGCTCAATTGAGGACAGGCCAACTCCTAAAGAGAAGTGTGAAGAAGGTAAAATGGAACATCCATATGACCCAGCTATACCACTCCTGGGAATCTTTCTAGAGGAACTCAAGTCAGAATATTATATTGACACATGCATGCGTATAGTGGCACAATTCACAATAGCCAAATTGTGGAACCTGCTTAGGTATCCATTAAGACATGAATGAATTACAAAATTATGAAATACATATATGGTGGAGTTCTACTCCACCATAAAGAAAATTATATCATTTTCCAGAAAATGGATGGTTCTAGAGGATATTATGCTGAGATTAGCCAGTCACAGAAAGCAAAGGGTCATATATTTTCTCTCGTATGTGGAAACTAGAGAGAAATTGGGATCCAAGAAGGATTCCACTTATAAGAGGAGAAATCCCAGTGGGGTGATGGAAGGGATCTAGGAGAGGGAGGTGGTGGGGAGGGGGAACTGATGAAAGAAACACTAACATTAAGAAGCCCTCCAGAGCCGGGTGTGGTGGCCCACTCTTGTAATCCCAGCATTTGGGAGGCTGAGACTGGAGGATCCCGGTTCGCAGCCAGCCTCAGCTACCTAGTGAGGCACTCTGCAACTTAGTGAGACCCTGTTTCAAAATAAAGAATAAAAAATAGGGCTGAGGGTATAGCTCGGAGGTAGAATGCCCCTGAGTTCAATTCCCAGTACCGTAAAAAAACAGACAAACAAACAAAAAAGCCCGCCAAATGCTGTGTGCATGTATGTCTTTACCATTTTGAACTTCATTATGATATGAGACTTCAATCCACCAATAAAAGTTTATTAAAAAATGTGAAGTCTGTAGGAGAAGGCTGAGGAATACCTGTTTGGAAAAATACTTATGATGTACAGAGCTTTTAGAAGTCTATTACTCAATTTGGCCATCACAAATCTAGTGAAGTAGTAAAAACTTATAATTTATTACTATATAATTAAGAAGAATTGCATTTTATTTTAAATATCAAAGAGTTTAAATGTTTTTCTAGTTCCACTATACATAGTCTATTGTAGTATGAAGGCTTTCTACCTGGATATATAATTTCAACTGAGGTGTCCTTATTTTAAGATCATCATATTTGAATGTTATTGCTAGTTATTGTAGTAAAAATATTTATAAATATTTATAATTGAACATTGTATTTGAATAAATTGCATATATAAAATTTGAAAAGAGAACATATATGTATACATATACATATATATTTTTCAGTAAAATTCCGAAGAAACCTTTTTTAGAGAAGTATCAAAAATAATTTTTTTTTTTTTTTTTTTGCGGTACTGGGGATTGAACTCAGAGGCATTCTACCTCCTAGCTACACCCCCAGCCCTATTTTTTATTCTTTATTTTGAAACCGAGTCTCACTAAGTTGCGGAGTGCCTCACTAGGTAGCTGAGGCTGGCCGCGAACCCGGATCCTCCGGTCTCAGCCTCCCGAATGCTGGGATTACAAGCGTGCGCCACCACGCCCAGCTCAAAAATAATTTTATAACATTAAATCATCTTAGTTCTGTGAAGTGTATTATCACATTATACTAGTAAGTATAAGAAGGTAAATACTCAAAAGGTAAAAATGAAATTTATAAAAATATTTTTCAATTTTTTAAAAAGAATTTTTAAGCTAATATTTACATTTTGAAATATATATTATTTTGCATATATATGCGCACATATATATATATATGTAAATATCATAACAGTATTCCAGATACCAGAAATTCATTAGAACTTTTAATTCTTGGGAAAATGATAAGCGTGAAATAATAATAGAACAGTAATTGATTTCCAAATTTATATTTAGGATTTGTGCTACTAACCTAAACAGTTATTCTAAATTTGCTCATCTATATTTCCTGTGGACAAGTACAATTTGAAAATGAATGACAAAGTTATTCAGATAGTTTTTCTATTTTATGGTTACTTACTAGAGTTTATAAAATGAAAAACATGAGATTAAATATTTATACAGACACACACAAAGAGAAAGAAAAAGAATGCTAGACAAAAATGTTATTTGCAGGTATACACAAAGAAAAACTATATATAACATAATTTGAAATTATGTCAGGTACATTCTAATTTTTAGTAAAGTGTTTCTTATCAAGTTTCTATACCCTGAACATCAGTGAATGCATGAATTATTCTTAATAGCTTTGTAAAAGTGAGCATGAAAATTCATGATCAGAGTGACTCAAAACTTAAAATTTGACTGAGGACTTTATAAATGGGAATTACAGTTGACTCTCAATATTCATGGGTGAGTTGTGTGTCAGTGAATTCAACCAAGTATGGATCAAAAATATTTGGGAAAAAATAGCATCTCTTCTGAACATGCATATTTCTTTCTTGGAATTAATTTCTAAACAATATAGAATAACTATTTACATAACATAAATTGAAACTTTTAAATATTATACAACTACTTATATAAGTTCACATTGTATTAAACATTATAAGTAATCTAGAGATGATTGAAGTACACAGGAAGATTGCATAGATTATTTGAAAATAATATGTCATTTTATTGAGGGATTTAGTCACATATCTGCTATTTTGGGGGTGAGGAGTCCTGGCACAATTTCTTATTAATACCAAGGGATGCCTGTACTAGGATTTCCCTTGGGTTATGAAAACAGTAAATGTTAGTTTGGGCCTTGGATTTCATGTAAAAAATTAAAATCATCTGGATGTCTTTTTCTTGTATTGAAGAAATCTTTAAAGGAAATACTTTAAAGAGAGCTTCTAAGTAATACTTACCTGTAAAAAATAGATTCACCTCTTAATTAAGGCTTTTGTTTCAGTTTACACTCACCAAGTAATGCAAGTATGTTAGTCTCTTGGCTTGGATAGAAAAAACAAGTAGGGTCTAAGTCTATTTATTTGTGTCTGATCTGCTGAATTATCAATGTCATAGGATTGAGAATATTTACGAATAAAGAACCATCCAGGAAATAGGCTCTGCAAGTGTCTTACAATAGGAAGGGGCATGATTAGAGAACAGAAAATCCAGCAGCACTAGAAGGGATAGATTTATAGCAGCATCATCTGAGGTGATAGAATAGTCTTCTAATCAAGCTTTGAATACCATGTTAAAGGAAGCAGTCGTTCTATCAAGCAATAGAGGTAGTAAAGACTGTAAAGCTAGCAATAGTGTTGTTACATTCATGTAAATACTGTAGGATACAACTCTGCCAGTATAAGTAATTTTGCATAATCCATGGAAGGATATAGAAGAAATTTCATTAGATTGCAACATTGATGCAGAGGTCTTTTTTTGTTTATGGACTCATAAATTTCAAGTCAGGATAATAAGCTGATTTATATTACTACTTGCATATCTATTTTACAATTTCCCAAAGTCAATTCAATATATCATGAACAAGTATTTTTTTATGTTCGCCAAAGTTGAGGCAAAGTAACTTAGAAATAGTTGTTGAAATAAGTCATATGAAAGAATATGTTTAATTTTTTGCAGTTAAAATGAGCAATAAGTATTAGTATTGTGGTTCAATTTTACTACAGAAATTCACTATTGCAGAGCACTTGGCTACTCAATCAATCAATGTGCAAAATTTAGTGAAACTGTTAGTTTTGCAGAATTACTAGGATTTGTAACTAAACACACACACACACACACACACACACACACACACACACACGTAGGCTGACTGAGTTTCCATGCATGCTGTCTGCGTAACAAAGATCAGAGTTGGCAAAGTCTCCTGAAGGAACCATACCAGAATGAATGCATTTGTTTACGAAGGCTGCCATTACCCAGTATTGTGTCTTAACACAGATGAATTTCCTCATAGGCCTGCAGGCTAGAAGCCTAAGAGCAGCATGTTGGCAGCATTGCTGTCTTCTGAGTCCTTGCTCCATGGTATAGAGATAGTGGCTGTCTCTCTATGTCTTCACATGTTTTTTCTAATGTTTGCATCTGTGTCTTCATTATTCTTCTTATAGGGAAAACAGTCATATGAGGCTAAGTCACATCTCAATGTCCTCATTTTATATAATTGCCTGTTTAAAAAATCATATCAAATAATTCTGAAGTCCTGGGGATTAAGACTTCAATATAGGAATGGGGATGCAATATCACCCATGAAAATGAGCCAGAAAAGCTCAAAGAAGATGAGCTGGACAGCTATGCTCTTTACTTAAATGTAGGGCATGGATATTTTTAAAATGACATTTGAATTTTTAATTTATTATTTATCTTTCTTTAAAAGTAATTCTCATTGTAGAAAATTTATAAAATTCAAAGGTTTCATAAGAAAGGAAAACTCTCAATTATTTCTTTCATTAAAAAAATTAAAAGAGACACTTTACAAAACTGTGTATTATTTATATTTTGCACTTATTGTATAATCATTTTCCATTTTTAATAAAACTATAAATATTTTAGTGGGTACATATTATGATGATAGTATAATGTGCCACACTTGGCTAGGCCATTATGCTTCGTTTTTTTTAAACATTAGCCTTGATGTTGCTATGAAAATATGTTTTATAAATTATTAGCTCTGGAGTTTGTAGACTTTTAGTAAAACAGACTAGCCTTCATAATGTGGCTTGGGCCTCATCCAATTTGTTGAAGGCCTTAAGAGAAAAGATCAGGGTCTCAGGAGAAAGAAGATGAAAAGAAGATGAATTTTGCCTATATACAGCCTTTTTTTTTGGTGCATTGTAATTTTACACCATATTGGGGTATAGACTGTCAGAAAATACATGCACACAGCTCTTGGTCCCCCTTCCCTTCCCCTCCCTGTGTATATCTTTGAGATTGAAATCAAGCTTCCATCCAGTTTTTGAACCTGAAATAATATCACTTCTTTACTGGTTTTTCATCCTGGGAAGTAAAGACCTTCCCAAGGGTCCTTATTAGCTATTACTCTTAGTTTTTTGTTTTTGTTTTGTTTTTTAAAAAATTTACCTTTGCCATTACCTTTTTTTTTACATGCAAATATGCTACAAAGATTACCCATGTATATAAAATTGACAGATTTTATCCCTAATTTTCCTACTACAACTTGTGAATTTAGCTTGCAAATTCAGTGGAACTAAACTCTCTTCTAACTTGACACTACAAACCAACAAATTTCATTAGTCACAGATCCCTGCCATGTTTCTACCACGTTACATAGGCTCCTCTATTATCTATTTGGTGTAAACATTTATTCTCAAATTGCCTTGTTTTCTACTTATTGACTTATCCTGGAACTATCCCTACCCTTTTCTGTTTCTCTGATATTCTGCAACCCAAAATCAATAATAAACAAACATCCCTTCTTCCTTAATCTCATCACAAATTGTCTCTCTACTGCCTGTTGTCAATTGAAACTAAGCCCTCCTGTACTGCTACTGCCCCTAAGCTCTTTTAAATGAAAGCTACATATTCTCACAAGTTCTAGAGTTAATTCTACTCTTTTCAGTGTTCAATGGCATTTCAAAATTGAAATTCTTGTGTTGCACATTTATATAAAATGAATGTATTCTCTTCCTATGTTCAGTAATACCACTATCTAATACTGATTTTCAACATCAATGATATTTTTGCTCACTCCCCTGTTTATTGGAAATGTTAGTTCACATCTCATAGGGTTCTTTTCTAGCCCATGACACACAAATCAATACTCATTCAATAACACTTACATTTTTTTTTTTTTAAACAGGCAACTCTTCCTACAAGGAAATGATTACATTTGGTCTAATGGAATGAAGCTTGCCCATCATGGTGCATGACTAATTAAGTGTTAGTTGCAGATTCCTAACTCTCCATTTAAAATTGCCTTATAATCTAAGCCTAACTAATTAAAGTTTTCCTTAAAACTTCTTTTTGCAGATATGACTGACTTGGACTGTCTTTCAGTTCAGAAAAGTAAGTTCTTATTACGTAAACCCAATACTAAGATAGTTATTCTACTAGCTTACAGAATGGACCAATGCCAGAGCTATCCAGAACACCCAGAGCTCAGAAATACAGAAGGAGAGAGAGCTCTAGAACCATTAAACAGAGGCCCTGATACCACCAATGCCAGAAGCAGAGCAGTGATTTTAGTTTCCAATGCTAGCTTGAATCAAGCTTTCTTATTGTTATGACATTATATTGCTAAAAAGGATAAGCAAAAAAATAGATAAATCTTTCATTAAACAGCTCAATACATGTTGGCCTATGTAAAACCATGTAAATCAATATGGTTTTACATTTTCTAGGTCCAATCAATCCTCCCCACAGCACATAGAGGCAAACTGTCTTTTAATTTTATTACCAAAGATTATTTTAGAACAACATGTGAAGGGAAACTTAAAACATATATTATTTTACATATGACTTTTTTGATAATGTTATTGAGATTCAATATATCAATGGTCTGTTACTTTTATTCATGGGAATTATGTGAATATACCACAAATGGTTTTTTGTGCTCTTATTGATTTCCATTTGACTAATATTGATACAACTGCCATTAACATTCTTATACAAGTTTTCATTACAGACATATGAATTTACAACTACAGGAATACATTTCCAGGCCATAGATGCCAATATATATTCAATGAAATTTACAAAGCACTTTTGCAAAATGTTTATGCATAACATTTTGACTTTAATTTGAACAAACGTAGATATTAGTCAAGTACTGTGAGCTGTATATATGAACAGTTGATACTGGCTGGGTGTGGTGGTGCATGCCTGTTATTCCATTCCTGGGGAAACTGAGACAAGAGGATTGCAGGTCAAGGCCAGCCTTAGCAAGCAGTAAGACTCTCATCAAGCTTGTGAGATCCTGCTTCAAAGAGTATAAATGAAATAGGGCTATGGGTGTAACTCAGAAGTAGAATGCCCCTGGATTCTATCCCCAGTACCACAGAAAATAAAATTTTTTTTTAAACTGGCAGATAGGAGACTAGAAATTCTCCCTTTGGCTGTGTGGTCAGTGATTATAGGATGTTGTAGAAAACATAGTTAACACACTGGTACCTGTTGCATTTTAAGACTTAAGCTATACTCCTACAGAAGTATAAGCTCTAATAGAAGTGGAAGAAAAATGGTAGGACATTGAAGTAAGTTGGTCGCATTTTTCATATTCAGAAATGTGTAGCAAGAAATTGAACATCTTAACTTAGATTGGCTGTCAACAATCAAGACATAAAGATCTGGCAACTGTCAGACAGGACTTTAATATCTGCAGCTACACAATCACACTAGCTTGCAGTCAGAATAGCTTTTTCTTTGCAGAATTGCTCAAATTGAATTATATTTAAAAAAGAAGCAGTGTACGAAAATTAGAAAAATAAAAAAATAGTGATAGATAAGAAGTAAGAACACTGAATGAAATCTTTTTTGAAATCCTCTGTCTTTAGCCTGACAAAAATAAAGTATGTTTTCTTAGTTTGGTTCTGTAAAATTAATTTCATAAATACTAGTGATACCCACTATGTGTCCAAATGATTGAAAATGCTGAGAATAAAAAGCAATGTATAAAGTTGGTTCTTCATTTCAAATTTCTAACAATCTAACAAAAGGATGGAAAACACATAGGCAAAATATAATTTCTTGGTTATATATTAGTACATGGTAGTGGATGATACACACATTAAAAAAATGCCAAGACTACTCATTAGGAATGTAGTATTTCAGTTGGTAGAAGAAATACTGTGAACACTATCTAAAATAGGAGACATAATTTATATACTTTGAATTCATAACTGTAGGAATACATAAAGAGAAACCTTAAAAAGAAATATACTTGGTTTCTAATATTGGCAAAATATACATTTTTATATGATATGCTCAACTTTTCCAGAAGACTCAGGCTTGCTTAAATAATTATTATTTTTCATGATAACATTAAGAAATTTCTTTTTTTTTAATGTTTGTATAAGTATGTCTATATATGTGGTACAGGGATTGAGTCAAAGGGTATTCTACCTCTAAGCTACACTCCCAGACTTTTTTATTTTGTATTTTAAAACAGGATCTGGTTAGGCTGCAAAGATTCTCGCTATGTTGCTGAGGCTGTCTTAGCAATCTGCAATCCTCCTGTCTAGGCCTCCCAAGTACTAGGATTATAGGCATATCCTACCACATCCAGCTATTATTAAGAAATTGCTAATGTTCATTACATCATTGAGTTAGTAATTATTTAAGCAATCCTGTCCTGGGTGAGCAACTGGACTTTGTACCATGGTAAGTTTGGTGAGTCAGCCAAGATGGCTGGTGTGTAAGGAGAGCCAGCCCCATGATAGGAGAAGTCTGTGGATTGCCGCCAGCAGCTTTCAGGATGTTTTTTTGTTCCAGGTATGCTCCCTTCCCTTTCTCAGTAAAGGCACAGGCTGCCCTAACACCATTTATGGGCACAAAGAATCAATATTTAAATAAGCTGGCAGGCTCTAAATGCTGACTAGTTTGCTCTGACATGCACACCATAAACTTGCTTTCTCTACCTTCTGGATACTGTGTGGTGTTTTGACATTTAAAACTTGAAATCTTTGGGTAATGATTAAAAACCCAAGAAAATGTTTTGCAACTGTTTATAATCTGCAATCATTTAACTTAAAACTTGGCATTGCATTTTAATTGAATTTTGAAATTGTGTGGAGGGGACTACAAATTTGGACCGCTTGACTAAGAGTGAGTGAACACAAAATATGAAAAAAAAAAAAAAAAAACAACTAAGTTTAAGACAACAGATAAGAGTAAAGTACAGATAAATAAAAGAATGATAATACAAACAAATTTCTAGAAGATGTAACTAACAGAAGTTAAAAGTAATTATATACAATGTGTATATTTATTTGAAGAATAGTACATGATTTAAGAAAGGAAATTTGATACCTTTTATGTCACTAATTAATTTGCCACTGAGAGTGGTTTTTCATTATTGGAAAAATGTCTAGAGTTGCTCACAGATAATATGGTTAAAACATTTGTAATAAATTCCTGGTCTCCTTTTCAGAGAGTAGCCTCTGTGCTTGCTAGCAAGATCACCTGGGATATGATCTTCTGATAGGGGTAGCTGTGCATAATATGATATTTAAATCATCCAAATGATCTCACACTATCTGTAGGAAGTCATAATCAAATAATCAAATTAAATATAAATGAACCAATAGGTCTAGATTTCAAGCAGAGAAATTTGACACTACTGGCTCCAGTATTCAAGTTCTGCCAGGTCAGACTGTTCTATTCCATCTCCTTCTGAGATGCTTCTGCACACCAGGAAGTAGCTGCATCTGAGACCTAGACTTCAATCCTCACAATTAGGCCCCTTCATTCTTGGGAGTCTGTGATCATTCATTTCAGGGAGTTTGACATGGTCAAGAGTGCCTAAAGGCAGCTCACCCATACAGTCTAGCATGTCTGTGTGTAATATGTAACTCATCAGTGACAAGAATAACCTGAAGAAATAATAGTCATTGTTCTTGAGATTTGCAGAATTGAAAATCATCCCATGACCAGGTGACAAGGATTCTATAAGCATCATCTGGTCCACTGGAGATGAGAAGACACCCACCAGACTAGGAACCCCAATGTTATCTGTATAAACCACCCCTCGTCAGGTTTCTGGCAAGAAGTGCTTTGTGATAAGTGTCTAACTTCTTGATGAGCCAACTTTCCCAAAACAACCACCTTCCTTGTCTCAATATCTTTCGTTTGTTTGTTTGTTTGTTTGTTTTTTAATGTAATTGGACTATCATGGGGTAAGCACCTGGATTCTATAGCACTAATAGGTTTGCTACTGGAATATAATAGGTGAAGGCCAGGGACTCTAGTTAATATTCTGCAGTAAGCAAGATATTAACAGGAATTTGTTATTTTCCACCACAAAAACCTCTCTAGACTCTAATGCCAATACTTCCCAGGTTGGAAATTACAGTATTAAAAATATTATCTGGTTTTGAAACATACAGTCTACTGATCATGCTTTTTATTGATGTCTACTGTCTTAAATTTCATTTTATATAGAACTATTTATCAAGATTTTCTTAGTGTGAAGCATTTTAAGTAGCTCGTGTTTTTTGTAAAATAGCAGGTTGCATCTGAGAATAATCGACACTGCTAATTGGATTTCTTTGACCAGCCCGTATTTTAATCATCTGCACATTTAATAACTGAATCAAAGGTTTGACAATTATATGTCATGGAGAGGTGCATCTAATTCCAGGTGACAACTCAGAAATGGTTTTATGTGCTATTTTTCACCCATGTTGATATATTTTTATATTGGATCATTACTTTCTGCAACCAAAAGACATTTTGGCTTTTTCATGCATGCATAATGAAGACAATTAAAATACTTGATATATATTATGTGGACGGGATCTCTTTTTAATTGTTTATTGTTTGCTTTCATAGTGATCAGTTACATTAAATGAGCCTTGAAGTTAAAGAGCAGCTTGATGTGCTGTCTTTAATTTATCATTTCAGGTGATACTAACTGCTACTAAGAGTTCATTCAAGGAGCTGGAAGACAAAGGGTACTCAACAAGCATTGTACAGAGCAGAAAAATTTCAATTAGCCTTAGAGAAAAGTTTCAAAGCCAAATATAAAAGAGTTGTTTTGTTATTCTGAGAAGCTTTACAGTTAATCCAATGGAAATATGTAATTTTCTATTCTTCTAAAATTCATTCTAATATATTTAAGTTTTTTTTTTCAAATAATGTAACATGGTAGAATGTTTACAGGGATTAAACATTTAATTTAAATCAGCAGAATATAAGAGATAAACAGCACAGAATAGATAATAAACAACTGATGTAGCGCTCACTGTTGACACAAGCTAAGGAGTGGAAGAGGGAGGCATAAAACAAAACAAAACAAAAAAACTGAAATCTAAGCAGGAAGTAGACAGCTGCCATGGAGTGGCAGATCTTATTTTTTGAGAAAAACAAGTTATTCATATATCTGCCTAAAATTATTCCTATTATGTGTTGACCATTAATGACTCTGAAGTTACTCTATGACTTAAAACTGCAAGGTGAAACCAACTACATCTGCCAACTATGTTTTATGAATGGGTTAATATTTTTTTCTTTTTTCTTTTTCTTTTAATAGAATTTAGAAGTGGTCCTTAATTTGGAAGGTTCTACCTTGGGCATGCTGGGAAAACGAGAACCCTGATCATTCTTGCCCCAACTCATCAGATGATGATTCCTTACTAGGAAAGACAAATGGAGACAACTTCAGGTTACTATCTACCTTCATGACATGTGTGTAGGTGTGCACACAACACACTATAATTTCATATATTAATTATAATTCTATAATTATAAAATGTAAGCTACAATTCCATATATTATAGTCAACTCATCCTAACTAGGGAGTCAAGATTATCCAACATTGAAAGAATAGGCTTTTAATAACTTTATTGGGAACAACTATATAGTCACGTGTAAAAGATGAAAATTGAACTATTCACATCACATATAGATTTTTTATAATGTGCTTTTATTGGTCCATTATAATCTCACATCATAATGTAAAATATGCTGGCAGTGACATATACACACAGTACTTGGTGCCCTCCCGCCTTACCATCTCCCCCCTTCCCAATACAGACTACTGAGACTGACATTGGTATATTCAAATATGTACACATAGGCAATGATAGAATTTCCATTGATGAAGCTCAGTCTTCCCGTCCCCTTCCCTTAGACCACTTCTGTGGCTCCACTGAGGTTTCTCCTCTATTATCTGGAGTCTCTCTGTTATCCCAATTACTCCGTAGCTTGCACATATTAGAGAAAACATATGACCCTTCACTCTCTGTGACTGGTTAATCTCATTTAACATGATTTTCTCCAGGTCCTTCTGTTTTCTTGCAAATGACATATTTTTGTTCTTTTTTATTGCTGAGTAGAATTCCATTGTACTTCCTATAATTTTGTAATCCATTCATCTTTTGATGGACACCTAGGTTGGTACTACAATTTGGCTATTGTGAATTGTGCTGCTCTGAACATGGGTATGCATATATTACTGTAGCTCTCTGATTTCAGCCCCTTTCGAAAGATACAGAGGAGTGGTATAGCTGGATCATATGATGGATCCATTCCTAGTTGTCTGAGGACTCTCCATACTGATCTTCATAGCAGCTGAACTAGTTTGCAATCCCAATAACAGTGTAGAAGAGTTCCTATTTCCCGCATCCTTGCCAACATTTATTGTTATTTGACTTCTTGATGCCATTATGATTGGGGTTAGATTGAATCTCAGGGTAGTTTTGATTTGCATCTCCCTGACTGATAATGATGTTGAAGATTTTTTCATATATCTATTGGCCATTTGTATCTTTTATTTCATGAAGGTTCTATTCAACTCAGTGGCCCATTTCTAGATTGGGTTATTTTTTTTTAGTACTGTCTTTTAATTTTTTTTGTATATTCTACATATCAGACCTCTATCAGCGGGATAGCTGGTAAAGATCTTCTCCCATTCTATAGGCTTTCTCTTTACACTGTTAATGATTTCCTTTGATGTGCAGAAAGTTTTTAGTTTTATGACATGCCACTTATTAATTCTTGTTTTAATTTCCTGAGTTTGGGGGGTCTTGTTGAGGACATTTCTACCTGTGATTATATGTTGTACTGTTAAACCTCTGCTATCCTCTGGTAGCTTCTAGTCTCTGGTTTAACTTTCAGGTCTTTGATCAATCTAGAGTTGAATCCTGTGCAGGGTGAGAGGTAAGGATTTCATTCCAGTTTTCTACAACTGGATAACCAGTTTTCCCAACATTATTTGTTGAAAAGGCTGTATTTTTTTCCAATGTATGTGTTTGGCTGCTTTGTTGAAAATAAATTGACTGTAAGTGTGTGTATTTGTTTCTGTATTTTCTATTCCATTCCATTGGTCTATGTGTCTTTTTTTCCCCAATATCAGGTTGTTTTTATTACTATAGCTCTGTAATAGAATTTGAAAGAATTATGATGCCTCCTGCGTGGTTCTTATTGCTGAGAATTGCTTTGACTATTCTGACTGATTTGTCTAAGTCTATGAAGAATGACATTGATATTTTGATAGGGATTGCTTTGACTCTGTAGATTACTTTTGATAGAATGGTTATTTTGATAATATTTATTCTTCCTATCCAAGAGCAAGGAGATATTTCCATCTTCTACGATCTTCTTCAATTTCTTTCTTTAGTGTTTTATATTTTTCAGTGTAGAGGTTCTTACTTCCTTGGTTAGGTTTATTCTTCGGTATTTTATTGGATTTGAGGTTATTCTTAATGGAATTACTTTCTGGATTTCTTTCTCAGTGGATTCATGGTTGGCATATGGAAAAACTACTGATTTTTTTTAGATTGATTTTGTAACCTGCTACTTTTCTGAATTTGTTAATCAGCTCCAGAAATCTTTCTGTTGAGTTTTTTTTTTTTTTGGTGGGGGGGGTCTTCTAGATATACAATCATGTCATCTGCAAATAAAGATAATTTTAATTATTTTTTCCTATTTGAATTCCTTTGATATTTTTCTCTTGTCTTGTTACTCTGACAAGAATCTCAAGGACTATATTGAAAAGGAATGGTGATGGTAGGCATCCTTGTCCTATTCATGACTTTAAAGGGAATTCCCACAGTTTTTCCCTGTTCAATATGATGTTGGCTTTGTGTTTATTTTATATTGCTTTAATGATGTTGAGGTACATTCCTTCTATTCTGATTTTATGCAGTACTTTTACCATGAATGAATGTTGGATCTTGTCAAATGATTTTTCAGTTTCTGTTGAGATAATCATGTGATTTTTGTCCTTAGTCCTATTTATGTGGTAGGTAACATGTATTGATTTGTGTTTGTTGAACCAGCCCTACTTTCCTGGGATGAAACCAACTTGATCATGATGTACAATTTTCTCCATGTGGTTTTGAATGCTCATGGCTAGTATTTTGTTTAGAATTTTTTCATCTATGTTAATCAATGATATTTGTCTGTAATTTTCTTTTCTTAGGGTATCTTTGCTTTGTTTTGGTATTAATATGATACTAGCCTAATAGAAGGAGTTTGGAAAAAAATTCATCTTTTTAGATTTCACAGAATAAATTGTGAAGTATTGGGTTAAGTTCCTCTGTAAAGATTTTGTAGAATTCTACTGAAAATCCATCTGGACCTGGGCTTTTCTTTGATGATATGCTTTCTATTGCTGTTTCTATATCATTGCTAGCTATTGGTTGGCTTAGGTTTTTTATATTCTCTTGGTTCAATTTAGGTAGATTATTTGTATCTAGAAACCTGTCAATTACTTCCATGTTTTCAAGTTTATTAGAATATATATTTTCAAAATAACTTCTGATTCTATGAATTTTCCATATTGTCTGTGATGATGTCTCATTTATTATTTCTGATGTTAATAATTTGTGTTGATTCTCTATTTGATTTAGATTGGCTGTTGGTTTGCCAATCTTGTTAATTTTTTCAAAGAACCAGGTTTTAGTTTTGTTGAACCTTTGTATTTTTTTTATTCTCTTTCATTAATTTCTGTTCCGACTCTAATTATCTCCTGCCTTCTACTGGTCTCGGGTCTAGACTATTCCTGTTTTTCTAGGTGTGTCATTAGATTGTTTATAGAGTGACTTTCTGTTTTTCTTATGTGGGCACTCAGTGCTATAAATTTTCCTCTTAACCTGGACTTCAAAGTGTCCCATAGATTTTGGTACACCATGTCTCTATTTTTGTTTAATTTCAGGAATTTTATTTCTCCCCTTATTTCTTTTCTGATCCATTCCTCATTCAAAAGGGTATCATTCAGTCTCCATGTATTTATGTAATTTCTTTTGGTCTTCCTGTTGTTGATTTCTACTTTCATTTCATTGTGATCTGAGAAGATGCAGGGAATTATATTACTTTTTTTTTTTTTTAATTTGCTAGTGCTAGGTTTATTGCCCAAGATGTGGTCTATTTTGTAGAAGGTCCCATGGGAAGTTGAGAAGAATGTATATTCAGTTGTTGGTTAAAATATTCTGTATATGTCTACTAGGTCCATTTGGTTTATAGTGTTCTTTAGGTCTAAAGAGTCTTTACTCATCTTTTGTCGGGAGATCAATCTAGTGGCATGAGTGGTGTGTTGATGTCTCCAAATATTATTGTATTTGGGTATATTTGAGACCTAATGGTCCAAAGAGTTTGGTTTACAAATGTGAGTGCACCTACATTTGTGGCATTAATGCTTACTATCATTATATATACTTGTTTAATTGTTCCTTTTATTAATAATAAGTGCCCTGCTTTTTCTCTTTAGATTTTTTTTTTACTTAAAATCTGTTTTGTTTGATATGAGCATTGCTATCCCTGCTTATTTTCAGTTTCCATGCATGCTCTAACTTTTTCCATCCTTTCATCTTTAGCATATGGATGTCTTTGACTGTAAGCTGAGTTTCTTGCAAGCAGCATATTGTTGGATTATGTTTTTTAATACACATTGCCAGTCTATGTCTTTTATTTGGAGAGTTAAGACCTTTGACATTAAATGTTATTATTGAGATAGGATTTTTTGCTTCTCTTCATTTTGAGTTCTATTTTCTGATTGATGTAGGATTATTTCTCCTTTGCTTAGATGTCCACCTGGTGGATTTTGCTTCTTCATTAGTTCTGGAATTCACTTCATTTTTCTTTTTTTGTGTTTTATTTATTTAAGCATTTTCTGTAGTGCTGGCTTAGTAGTCATGAATTCCTTAAGTTTCTGTTTGTCCTTGAAAATTTTTATTTATCCATCAATTTTGAGTGATATTTTGCTGGATATATCAGTCTTGATTGGAAGTTGTTTTCTTCCAGTGTCTGGAGTATATCATACCAGTCCCTCCTGGCATTCGTGATTTGAGTTGAGATGTCTGCAGTGATTTTTGTTGTTTTGCCCCTGAATGCCACCTTTTTTTTGTTCTCAGTGCTTTTAAGATTCTTTTCTTGGCTTCTATGTTAGTCAATTTTATTATTACATGATGTGAGGAGGTCCTTCTTTGATCTTGTTTAAATAGTGTTCTGTATGTCTCCTGTACATGGATGTTCAATTCTTTTTTATGTTTGGAAAATTCTCAGAACTTATTTCTCTGAGGAGGTTTCTGATACCCTTGGTTTGTGCTTCTAGAACTTTTTTAATGCTTTTTATCTGTAAGTTAGGATGTTTCCTATTGTCCTATATTTGCTCAATGTTTAGGCTGTGTTGTAATATCTTCTGTATACTGTTGACTGTGCTTTTGGTTTTGAATGAACTGTCTTCCAAGAGTGATATCCTGTTTTCTATGTGGTCTAAACTGTCAGAGTTGATTTCTATTGCTATCTTCAATTCATTTATTGACTCCTTCATTTCATTCAAAGTCTCTTTCTGGTTCTTTCTTAAAGCCTCAATTTCTTCCTTTAGTTCCTGTACACTTTCTTTGAGACCTTTCATCATATTGAAGATTAAAATTCAAAATTCTCCTTCTTGTATTTCTTGCAGATCAGTATTGGTGATCTCTCTTGTTGTTGAGCTGTGAGATTATATTATTTCCTCACTATTACTTGATCTCACATACTAAGAATTCTCAGGTTTGTGTTTCTGTTGTCTTGGCATCTTTGTCTTTGTGTATGAACCCTGTTTATTTGTTATTCCTTTGTAATAAGGTCTATATTGGGGGTATAATTTCACCCCTACCAATCTGAATCAGATAAACTTTTGAAGTTGTTCCTCAGACCCTATTTAACTAGATATAGTTCTTAGTGCCAGCAGATAAGAGTCTCTGATTGACTGCAGTCTGCATTGCTCTCCAGGCCTAAACTCCACTGGGCTAAAGACTGATGTTCTATTCAAAGCCTGCAGCCTGCTGGTTGGGGTTTAGTGCCCCACTGACACAACTGCAATATTCTGGGCTTGTGGCCTGGCTCTTTGAGCTTTGATGGCTCCTGGGATATCACCCCTATATTCTTGGTTTGATCACATGCAGTACTATCACTCACTAGCATGTATACATGCCAGACACAAACTTTGCTAGTGGAGAGAATGTTGAATTCCCAGCAGTCCTGTGGCTGTGTTTAAGTGAGCCCCTGATGAGACTCTAACCTTCTATCCCCCAGGCACAGCCTGGCCAAGATGGCACTACTACTGCTCTCTGCCCAAGGCCCAAGGTCTGGCAGGGAGAGACTGTATAGTTCTAAGCCTATGGTTTGGGTGGCACAGGTTTTTTTTGTTTTGTTTTTTTGGTTTTTGTTTTGTTTTGTTTTGTATTTTGCCTCGGGACACTGCTGCTGCTCTGGATGGCTGCAGTCACATGAACTCTTGTTGGGCTCTGGCTGATATGCTAGTAGCTCCTGAACACAGCCAGGCACACCCTTATTGCTTTCCAAGCCTGCAACTCTGTAGGCTGATTTTTTTTCCCCCCTAAACTCTACAGTTGAATGTCCTGTGGTATTTCCTGGAGACCCTACCAGGGTTCAGCAAACTTCAGACAGCAAGTCTTTACCACCAGAATGCCTTTAGGGGATGTCTGCTAATTCACATTTCTTCTGTATTGACAATATCCGCCAAACCCACCTCCACAGAGGTGTTTTGCAAAGTCTCAAATTCTATGAGTCTATTTCCTTACCATGCAAGTCTTCATGGTCACAAAGGGTAGTATCCCACTGGCATAGCTTGTTAATTTATGTCTTAGTAAGCACCAGTCTGAGACCTCACTGGAAGAGATGGGTTTAGATCTGCAGGCCACCACTACTCTGCATTCAGGAGATGAGACATATGGAACTCATTGCAGTCCTCTGCTCTGTCTTCTGGCTCTGATTTTGTTATGTTTCAACTTTCATTGTTTTGTTGAGTTTTTCAAGGTTTCTCTTCCCTTGTCAAGAAGCAGTCTTCTAGGACATTGAGTTCTGGGGCTCAGAATGACTGAGTTACTCCTTTTCCCTCTATGTTATCAACTTCTTCACCTACAAAAATTTTCAAAGGACAAAATTTCTAAATGTAAAATCTACAGCTATAACTTAAGAGAAGAAAAAAATGTAGGTAAGCCTTATGACCTTGAATTTGGTGAAGGATTATTTTCTATGACACCACAGGTATGATAAAAGAAAAAAATGTAAATTGAACTTCATTAAATTAAAAAAAAATTGTATTTCAAAGGATATCTCCAGAGAGAGAGAAAGAGAGAGAAAGGCAATATACAGAATGAGATATATTTGCAAATCATATTTATGGTAAACACTTTACTCAAAATTTATGAAATCTACAAATCAATAAGAAAAGGCAAGTAACCCAGTTTTAAAAGAAATAGAAAACATGAATGAGCACATCAAAAGATGATTGACATTATTAGGTCATCAGGCAAATGCAAATAAAATCACAAGAGACACTACTTACACCTACCAGAAAGGTTAGAGTCAAAAAGTCAGATAATAACATGTGTACATAAAATATATAAAAACTCAGAATCTTATCAACATTATAAGGTCATAAGGCAAATGCAAATAAAATCACCTGAGGCATCAATTTAAACCAACTAGAAAAGTTAGAGTCAAAAAGTCAGATAAGTGTTCACAGGTTATAGAAAAAACAGAATTTTCATATATTACTGGTGGTGATGTAAATTGGTGCAGCTACTTGGAATATTCTAGAATTTCATCAAATGATTATATATAGATTTACCATTTGACTCAATGACTTCATTTCTGGTTATAAATCCAAGATAAATGAAAATGTAAAATTACACTAAAACTTGCACATGAATGTTTATATCATCATTGTTTATAATAACCAACAGAAGGACACAACCCAAATCCATAAACTGATAAATAATTAAGCAAAGATTGTCTATATATCCATCAGGTATTGTTTACTCATCGAAAGGAATAAAATATTAAAATATGCTCCAAGAAGGATAAACCTTGAATGCTTTATGCCAAGTGAGACAAACCAGCCACAAAATACAACATACTATATGTTTTCATTTTAAATAAAATGGCCAGAATACGGGATTCTAGACACTGAAGGAATATTAGTAATTGTTTAAGGTTGGAGGTAGTGTGGTCAAAAAGTTTATCTAAATGAGTATATAGTTTCTTCTTGAGGTGATGGGTGTGTTTTAAAATTGTGGTAAAAATCACATGTGTGTGAATATACTAAAATCATGAAGTACTATGCTTACAAAATGAAAAATATAATAAAAAGAACAAAATATTAGACAGAAATGGGTGAATGTTGAATGAATATAGCTAAATAAAACAACTCAGTCAAGCAATATGCTATATATGTCAAATTATATGTCATTCTAAAAAAGGCTAAACTATGGAAATGATAGTCATTGCCAGAGGAGGAAGGGTAGAACTGAATGTGTGAACACAGAAGGAGATGGCAAAATTCTTTTTTATAATACAGAAATCGTGGTTTAGAATACTGTGCATTTGTTAAACCAATAGAACTTTATAACACAAAGAGTGAACCCTTAAGTATATGTATAAACAGCTGTGTGCATGTATATCACTGCCAACATAATTTACATTATGATGTGAGACTATAAGTCACCAATAAAGACATATTATAAAAATAAATAAATATTAAAAATATGCTTAGAAAACCACAGAATGCCAGGATGAAGTTCAAAATATGTCATATCAGTATAACTATTGTTTCAGCATTCTCTTTGCTGTTATCCAAAAGAAAGGACCATCACAACTTACAGGAAGAAATATTTAGTTTCTCACAGTTCAGGAAATTTCAGGGGTTCACTTCACTTTAAACCAGGTTCCATCTGTGAAACTTAGGGCATGGCGGGGGTGAGCAGAGAGAGATTGTGCAAGGGCTCTGCTCTCACATTATGAAGGCTACACAAGAAGAATCTAGAATATCTGGTAGTGCTGGAAAGTAATAAATAGAAAACAAATAACTTCAATGCAGCATGTAAAGGAATACAGAGGCCAATTTTAAGTTACCAAGAGTCAAATCTGGAACAATTTTAGCAATAAAATAAATGTATATATGATTATAACCCAAAGTATAATATAATGCCTACATAATGTTTATACTGATATAAATATGTCAGCATAGCTAATTGTATTTACCCTGACATAAATACTTGATTCAATAAATATATAAATGGGAAAAATAGACAAATAGAAGAATTTCAAATAATTTACATAGATATTTTCCCCTAAGAGAACAAAAACATATTGCTACATTTTTTAAAATGTGCATTGTGCATGGTGGTATATTTCTAGCAAATACTGCATAAAATGGGGTAAAAGAATAATTTTGTTTTTGGAAAACCTAACAAATGAAATACTAAACCAACCAGCATATTCAGATCAACAGGTCGGGTGCTAAGTCATGTGGATAATGTGTATTCTTGGCATACTGTGATGAGACTGCCACTGTACTACTCTTTCCTTCATATAACCCAGCCTAATCATGAAAATCACATCAGAAAAATCCCCTTTTAGGATAATACCTAAGTATTAATACTTCATATTTTCAAAGCCATCAAAAACATGAAAATTCTGAAACACTATTACAGGCATAAGAAACCTAGAGATATGATAGCTAGATGTAATTTGGTGTTCTGGATGAGATTCTGGGACAGAATAGGGCATCAGGTAAAAGTAAAGAATATTTGAGTAATGTGTGGCATTAGCAAATAATAGTGCATCGATATCAGTTTATTAATTGTAATAAAGATAATATATGAATACAAAAGCACCTGGTTATAAGATACATAAGAGCTGTTTGCATTACTTTCACATGTATTTTTATAAATCTAACAATATTATTAAATACAAAGAATTTTACCTAGTGATTACAATTTAAGTACTTGTAATCATATTAAAATTAATACTATACAAGAAAATGTAAAGTGGGATGTGGTGGTACACATATGTAATTCCAGTATTTGCAAGGTTGAGACAGGAACATCACAGGTTTACACCCAGCCTCAACAACCTAGTGAGGCCCAATCTCAAAATAAAATAGGGCTGGAGGTTTATCTTAGAAGTAGAATGCCCAAGTTCAATCCCCAGTATTGAAAAAAAAAATTTAAATAAATAAAATAAAAATAAAGAAAGAACAAATATAGTATTAATTACGTTATACAGTTATATATCTTTCCATGTTTATACACTCATAAACATATTTGAGGCTAAGCGTGGTAGCACACTTCAATAATCCCAATAGTTGGGAGGCTGAAACAGGAGGATTTTAGGTCCAAGACCAGCATTAGCAATTTAGTGAGACTTTTGTCAACCTAGTGAAACTCTATTTCAAAACAAAAAATAAACAGGCTTGCAGTGTAGCTCAGAGGTACAGTCCTTCTAGGCGCAATCTCCAGTATCATGTTAAATTAATTTAGAGTTATTTGTATGCATCTTGTTTTGTACGCATCTTGTTAATGTACTTTCATTCCATTTATTTGGTCCCCTAAGAATTTATACATATTTCAATAATAACACTTCACATTTACAATGGACATACTAATGTATTTTTTTGTTTGTGTTTCCAAATAGATTCTTTAGTTCTTTAGGATGAACACTTTCTTATAGATCTCTTGAAATTTTTTAGTTAATAGATGCTCAATGAATGAACGAATGAATGATTAAAATAGGCCACATGTGAATGGAGTATATTTGCATAGTTGTCATGTATATTTATGCGTGCTCATGTACAATACATATATGTCTTTCTTCTGCATGGACAAATAAACATGGAAAAATTACAAAATCTTACTAAGTTACTAAAATTAGCAGGAATGGTTAAAAGCATAGTTTTAATTTATATTAACTATTTCACATCCTGCAGAATATGCTAAATATACTTTTCTTTTTTTTTCCCTCCTCCTTTTCTTCTCAGCTATATGTTCTCTATGATCACTGGGATCCTATGTATACACTAAACATTTACTATAAACAGTAAGCTCTAAAATTTACTGCTACCTTCCTAAAATTTAAATAAACTTTAGATTACAATGATCTTAAAAATAAAGTTTTGAAGACAAATTGTAGTATGCAAAAATATAAACTGGAGACAGCTTCTAGCCATATATATAAAGTCCTGCTTAGGGAGATACAGACTTCTTTGGTATCTTAGCAACTAAAATTTGGTTATAGCATGTATCCTGCTGTTTTGTAATTGGCAATTTACTTCCGTAGCACATGGTTTAGATTTCCATCCCTCTGAGAGTATGGACTTTTTCATTCATCAATCAAACTCCAAACTTAGTAAAAAGTTTGGCACCAAGCAGTAATTCGATTGACATATGCATAATTTAATCATTCTTCATTTTCTATATCCAAGTCTATGGTGCATCACTGAAGGTCAGTCATAACTCCTCCTCATTATCAAATATTACCTTTTGAATTATTAGACTATATCACATTTTCTCATTCTTTCTCCTCTATAGAGATAATATTTTGCTTAAACTGTCTTAACTTGCATTCTCTACCCTCATTTGTACTAACCTATTCTTTCTGTTCCCCATAACTTCTCAAATCCTACCTGGATTCCAAGGGCATATTATTGATATTCTCCACTTAATTTTTAAAAATTGTTTTCTATATCAGCTTTCACAAATTTAGGCTGTGTTTCAAATTTAACTATCTATATTTGCCCATTTCATGCCATTTATTCTTAATTGTGTTAGAGTTACTAATGCTTTTCTTAATATTTTGTGCATTCTGGGATTGAGGCATTTTACATTCACTATAATTTGTCTCATACTGAATAATATATACTAAAACATATGTTTTTACTTCTAAAATAAGATAATATAGTTGAAGGACAGATAGCACACATTATATGTTACATAGTAGTTGAATTACTCTCAAAGTATTTCAAAGCTAGATGCCTTAGCTCATTCTGTGAAATCACCACAATAACCAAACTAAAGATCCTTAATCTAATATTCAAACATGTAACTGCTCATAAAGCTTTTGTAATAAGAAGTAAAATATCTCCAGATATACAATAAAATAAAGAGGAAGTATACCTAATGCTAAAATTGCAAAACAAGAAAATAGTTTTTATATTAAATAAATAATAACTATAATTTGGGATGATATCAAGCTTATTTTTAATTTTTTGTGTAGGGGTAATTGTATAAAATATGTATATATTGCATTTATTATGAAAATTTATATGCTTAATGTTATCAATATCATTTTCTAAATGTTAACTGAATTATACTAAATTTTTAATAAATATTGTATCATTAATTTTACAAGTCTTTAGAAGTTTATACAAATCTTTTATAACTGAAATGAACTATTTTTGGGTTATGGCTTTGTAAACTTTTATTTTATTTTTAATTTACAGATACAAATTGCACATGTTTATGGAGTACTTTGCATTTGGTACATGTATGAATTGTACAATGACTTAATCTGGACAATTAGCATATTCATAACCTCACACTTTTACCATTTCTTTGTGATAACATTCAAAACTTTCTCTTTTATCTCTATTGAAATATGCCATACATAATTGTTATATCCATGATAGAGCATCAACATAAGTATTGACTGTGTAATAGGATACTAAAATTCATTCCTATTACTTAACTGTAATGTTGTACTTATTAACTAACACCTCTTCATTCTCTCCTCACCCTCTCTTTCCCAGCTTCTGGAAACTATCCTACTCTCTACTTCTATGAAATTGACTTTTTAAGATTTCACATAAATTAGGTCACGCAGTGTTTGTCTTTTTATATCTGACTCATCTCACTTCACACAATGTCCTTCAGGTTCATCTATGTTGCCACAAATGACAAGACTTTATTCTTTTATGTTTCATCACTGAATAAGAACTCAAATGCACAGGCAGCAAAAGTAGAAATATAAAAATGGTATTTCATAAAATTGAAAAACTTCTGCACTGCAAAGGAAGCATTCCACAGAGTGAAGAGATGGTCTATAGAATGGGAGAAAATGGGTGCCAACTTTTCATCAGCCAAGAATCTTTTATTCAGACAATATAAGGAACTCAACTCAAGCCAAAAATATCAAACCAAAATGGACAAAAAACATTTAATAAACTTTTCTCCAAACAAGATATACAAATGACCATAAAGTATATTAGAAATTCTCAACATTACTGATAATCAGGGAAATGCAACTCAAAACCATAATGGGATACCATCTTACAAGTAAGGATAATTTATCAGACAATAAATATAAAGAGTTGGCTAGGATGTGAAAAAATGAGGTAAATTTACATGCTGGTGGGAATATAAACTAGTGTAGCTATTATGAAAAAGAGTGAGGAACTTCCTCAAGCAATTAATATTAGGGTTGGGGGGTAGTTCAGTGGTAGAATATCTGTGAGTCTCTGGGTTTGGTCCATAGCATAGTAGCAGAAATAATAATAATAATAATAATAATAATAATAATAATAATAATAATAATAAAATAGTCCAGCTATGCCACTAATTAGATACACATTTAAAGGAAATGAAATAAATATGTCCAAGATACATCTATACTTGCACATTTATTGTGATATTCTTTGTAATATCCATGATAGAGCATCAACATAAGTGTCGACTTCTATTTGACAAATAAATAATAAATATCACATTTATATTTATAACATCATTGTATTTATAAATTATAAATAAAAGTGAAACCAGAGAAATGTGATGGATACATTTATTTGTAGCTCTTATTTTTTATAGGAATTATACTATAGAATAAAGTTTCCAAAGGCTGAAAAAACACTATTTGTGATGTTGCAAAATATAGGTTTACAGTTTTAAAAGGTGCTCATTTTACTGAAAATAATCTTATGGAGGAATTGTAAATACTATGACATAATCATCTAATGCAATTTCTTTTATTAATGGGTCACATTAGAGAAAAAATATCACTTGTCATCCTTCAATTGCTATGTCATAATGAACTAACTTGAGTGAAAAAATAGTGCTTCTGCTACAGTTCTGTGAGTTGGCTAATTCAAATTAACTAAAATAAATTATATTATCTAATATTGGCAAAATAAAGTAAATTCATTTAAAATATTAAAGAAACTTTATAAAGTTAAAGAGTTTGTATGATGTAGTTTATACACTTTTGAAGTAAATAAATATTTCTTACATCAAAGTCTCAAAGAAAGAACACATTATATTATTGTGGATTCAGTATTTTTAAAAGTGATGACACGAACTTCAGAGAAATTATTATTAAAAACAAAAATTAGTTCCAGGAGTAGAATGCCTGTAATCCTACCACTTGAGAGACAGGAGGATCAAGGGTTCCAGGACAGCCTCAGCAAATTATGAGTGAGACTTTGTTTGAAAATAAAAATAAAACAGAACTTGGGCTTTTACAATAAATGTATGAGGAAATGTTCCACATCATTGGCAATCAGGGAGATGCAAATCAAAACCACCCTGAGATTTCACCTAACTCCAGTCAGAATGGCAATCATAAAAAACATGAACAACAACACCTGCTGGCGAGGGTGTGGAGAAGTGGGAACCCTAATACATTGTTGGTGGGATTGCAAACTTGTGCAACCACTGTGG
>PVLC010003279.1:52500-99697 GCA_004027655.1 Graphiurus murinus | reverse complement strand
CCCTAATGAGCATGATGTACTTATAAGATCACATCAAAGTCAATCACTAAACTGACCAGGAGATAGGGGGAGGGTGGGTGGGAATTGGGGAAGGGTTAATGAGAAATATGTGCATGGATGTCTTTACCTGTACTAGCTTGTACCCAACAAAAATGTGTAATTAACCCTGTTGTACCCAAGAAATGTATAAAATTCCATGTTAAAAAATTAAAAAATAAATAAATAAAAAAATAAATAAATCATATAAAAACATTAAGAAGTCAATTCTCACTCCATCTCACAGATTAGCAAATCTTGGCTTAAAGGAATTCAGCTAGATTCCTGATGTTAAATAAATCACTTTGCACATTCACTAGTGTTTTTAAAGCCCCTAATATGTAATAAGCATAAAATTGGCCACTTTTTGTAATCTGAATTTACCTTTTTGCCAATGCCTCCTTCCTATTACATTTGACTTCTTCAAAAGAAGAGTGATATCAGAATAAACTATGTATTTTATGAAAACATAGGAGAATAAGAGATGAGCTTAAAAGTTTCAAACACGAAGGACTAATATGGAGATGGATATGGTAATTGTCTTAATTTGACCAATATACATGCATGGAAATATCACATTGTACATGATAAATATATATATATATATATAATTATTATCCATCTATCAAACAAATGTTCAAATAATATTTAAGGAAATGGAAATGTTGACTACCCTGATTTGATCATTGCACCTTGTATACATGTATCAAATTTTCACACTGTACCCTATAAGTATGCACTATTAAAAATAATATAGGAAAAGAACCATGAAAAAGGATTCAACGTCGTTAAGAATTTTTCTTACTTTTAAAATCCCCATAACACTTAGATGGAAAAAATAACTTGCTGAAACTAGTATAGCTAGAACCCAAACTGTTTTTCTTTATTCCCTATTGAAAAAAAAAAAGAGTAATTCATGATGATTTTGGGATTAAGAGAGTAGGTACTATTAGCTGTTCTATAGCTGAGTTGAGTGAAATATCCTGTACTTGTAGTCATAGCTTATGAAGTATTCTTTATGAAATGCTATACCTGAAATATAAAATTATGTTTTAAAATAGGGGCTTACCTTAAACATTACTGGGAAATTTCTAATACATTCTAAAGATAGCCATGTAGAATTTACAGACACATAAATCCATAGAAATCATTGGTTTTTGAAGCATGTGAGCCAAAATATTTGCTCTCATCAGTGAACAATCCAGATATCCATAGACATAAAGACAAGCAACTTACTCTCCTGAAAGTTCTAGAGTCATTCTTTAAATTTCCATAGACCCTCATGTTATCTCAAGTTTCTATATTTATTATTGCTCTCTTTACCAAGATTATATTCACCTACAAAATATAAAAAATGTTAATTACAAGCTGCTAAAAGATAGTACAGAATAGTTACATGCAATTTGCAAATGAAGCCTAATAGGACCATCAAGTTTTAAAGGATATTTCCTAGTACTCAAAACAACATAAAAGTGTGGCACAGAGGATGGGAAACTTCAATAGGGAATGGTCATGTCAGAGTATATTGACTTTCAGAAGAATGTTGAGAATAGCAGCACCACATATAAAGTGAGTATGAGTGTACTCTCCAAGAAAAGCTTTAAAAATATGAAAATGCAGCTCTTCATCATGATGTAAAACTTCAGAATATCATTAATGATCATTAGTGTGGGCCAATCCTTACAGACTACTTCCATGCCACTGCCCATGGTCTGTCATCATCCCAGCTGGCTCTCCAGTCATACCTCTGCACAACTGTCCATGAAAATAAAAGATTTTCCTGATACTTTGGGTCTTTATTTCTGAAGATGTTTATGTCATATAAAACATACTATTGCAGGGAAACGGATGGAACTGGAAAGCATTATGTTAAGTGAGAGCAGTCAGTCACAAAAAGTAAAAAAATCGGATGCTCTCCCTAATATGCAGAAGCTACAGAGAAAGAGGGTCAAAGGAGGGACTCTAGACAAAGAAAGAGAAACCTTAGACGAGCAAAGAAGGTGATCTAACTGAAGATGTTGAGGGGGGCATAAACACTAATGCACATGATATACATTCACAAATATATCAAAGTCAGTTACTAGGACAAGCTGAATATGTTGAGGAGGGAGGAGGGAGAGAATGGGGCAGGAATTGGGGAAGGTTAAATGAGTGTGGAGTGCATGTATGCCTCTACCAGTTTGTACCTCATTAAGATGTATGATTACAATGCACCAACAAAAAAATTTTAAAAACATACTAAATAGATGTGTATGCTTTTCTCTTTGTAGTCTCTCTTTTATTAAAGAAATGACCTATAAGGAAAAGGCATAGAATGTTTTAAAATAAAATACAGACTTAGATAGAAAAAAAGTGATAGAAAGTAAATACTGTGGAAGGGATGACATGACATGAACTTCAGCTATACTTTTCTTCCCTGTATTTCATTTTTGCTGCTGGGGAAAGTGTGTTCTGGGTAAGAGAGCATAGGAAGGCTGAAAGTGGATTCCTTTTTACTCTCTCTGTGCCTTTTACCCTTGCGATCTGCCCATGTGTCTTTATTATTTACTATAATAAATCTTAGCTGTAAGTACAACTGTATGTTGAGTTGAGGGGGTGGGCAGGTGGACTAGAGATTGAACCCAGGGGTTTTCTACCACTGAACCACACCCCAGCCCTTTTTATTTTTATTTTGAGACCATGTCTCTCTCAGTTACGCAGGCTGACCTCTTAACTTGTGATGCTTCTATCTCAACCTCCCAAGTACTAGGATTACAGAATGTGTCACTGTGCCCAGTTTGTATGCCAAATCTTTTGAATCTTTCTAAGGAATCTCTAAAAATAAAGTTCATCTTGGGGACTTCTGTCACAGAAACAAATTGATCTGATGTGAATCAGAATGTGATTCAATGAGCAGAATGAAACACTACTTTGTAATACTTCTGCCAAAGTGTCAAACTTGAATCTAATCATGAGGAGACATCAGACAAATCAAAATTGAGGGACTTTCTACAAAATAACTTGTCAAGATGTCAATGGGGAAAAAAGGACAAAGAAATATAAAGGGACTTTCACAGAATAGAAGAAATTTAAAGAGCCATGAGAACTGAATACAATGTATGATATTGAAATGAATCCTGAAATTTGCAAAATGGAAACAACTTTAAAAGACACTATTTAGTCATTAAGATATTATTTGCAATGAGAATTTAGACAATAGTATGATATTGTTGATTTTTCTTATGTTAATAATTTTACCACCCTTATGTAAGAGAATATTACTTAGGAAACATATTAAGATATTTAGAGAGAGAAAAGCAAAGTGAATAACTCATTTCCAATAACTCAATTGAAAAAAGAAAATTGTGTGTGTGCACAGGCATGTACACACATGCATATTTGGAAAGAGGGAAAGAAATGAGGACAGGAATGAGAACAAACTAGATAGATGAAACAAATAGGACTAAATATAAGTAATTGGACAATCTGTGAAAATAATACATGGAATTCACTTTACTATTCTGGTAATTATATTTTTGTTGGAACTTATATAAAAATAAGAAGTTAAAAAGTATATCCCTCTTTGATAAGTGTAAATATTTTTCTATTTTATACATTCTTGTTTATTAATAGGATTATCAAATCCTTTCAAATCAGCCACTAGTGGACACAGGTTTCTTATTATTTGCCTATTAAATATATTTGATTATGAGAGGGGGATATTAAATGCTATTCCATATCTGTATTCTTATTATACTCCCATTCAGCTTCTATCCTGATTGATCCAAGTAAAATTTGATTTTTATCATTACATAATTATATATTAAAATTTGCCAACTTTATTTTTACTTATTAAATCTCAAACTCCTATAATATTAAGAATGTCAAATATGCTTTATTTTCTTGTCACTTGTCTGGTATTGATTTAGGGATATCAGTTTATTAATTCTCAACCTTTCTCTTTGATCTAGCTGTATTTCTTATTAGGGCTGATGGCTGAATTATTGTCTTAGTGTAATCTGATACTTTTTTTTGTGAGCAAACTCAGACTATTCTCATTCAAGGATTTGACCAACACACATCAATTGCAGTCTGATTTGCAGCCTAATTATTATATAACTCCTGTTATATTTTATAATGTCATATTTATTCTGTTGATTCCTCATATATCCTTTTCATCACTTTTTGTGGGTTAAATATTCTCAAATTATACATGAAGCTTATTTTTTTCACATACCAAATAGATTTTTATCACTGTTTGTCCTTGGCATCCCAATGTTGGGCACTTTAGAACATTTACTCATTCTCCATTTCTTTCTCAAATAAAAATTTGACAACATCTTTACTCACCTCTTTGCACTGTCACCCCCTACATCATTCCACAAATGTCTGTTCACTGTCTAAGGCTCAATCATAGGCAATGCGATGAGCCTGGTCTTACAAATGTAGCCTTTGTAGTTCTGTTGCTTCCCAGATTTTATTTGTGGGTCTGCTGCACATTATTGCTCATCTCCCAGGAGTTTTTTTTTTCCCTCTTCTGTTTTCTTCCCTCAATTGCAATGAAATTACATGTGTTCTCTAAAAGTCATAGATTTTTGCTCTTATTCCCTAAAGAGTTTGCCATTTATTTCATTGGGTGAATAGGGTACATGTCCAGATGGAGTTTTCTGATCTTGTCTCTTACACACACCACTGCTGGATGCTAGCTGGTACCAGCTAAAAAGAACTACTTGTTAAATTTTCAGGAATTTTATAAGTTGGTTACATCATTCATAGTGGGAATATAATACCACAAAAACCACCAAATGCTACAAATGAAAGTAACTCTCCCCCTAACCCATCCCTGCACCTGCCATAGAAAAAGTCAGTTTCTAAATATTGCCCAGCATATTGTACAGAATAAATCATAGAATATGAATTAGAGTCTTAGGTGAAAGCTGTAAATTAATGTTCAAAAAATTAGGAATTTTTGTGTGTGTGTGTGTGCATGAGCACATAGTATAAGATACCAATTATGAAACTAGTGAAATATCCAAAGACTGGTTTACACAAAATTCAAGAGGCAAAAAATGTTCTTGTTTGTGTATACCTTTCATTCTTGGGGAAAGTCAGGCAAGGAGATGGATAGAATAAATTGATTAATTAATATCATGAGTGAGGTGGAGAACAGAGTACGTTTAATAAAAGGTGACAGTAGATGTAGGACATTTTCTGTTTTGATAATTTATTCAACAATATTGTGCTTAAATTATTCAGAGTAAGCCGGGCGTGGTGGCGCAGCCGGGCGTGGTGGCGCACGCTTGTAATCCCAGCATTTGGGAGGCTGAGACCAGAGGATCCAGGTTCGCGGCCAGCCTCAGCTACCTAGTGAGGCACTCCGCAACTTAGTGAGACTCGGTTTCAAAATAAAGAATAAAAAAAAAAATAGGGCTGGGGGTATAGCTCGGAGGTAGAATGCCCCTGAGTTCAAACCCCAGTACCGCAAAAAAAAAAAAAAAAAAAAAAAAAATTATTCAGAGTAGTTTGAAATCTCATTTTCTCTTAGTGGCATAAGAATAAGCATGAGATTGAGACTTTTTATATTAGATTGTACTGTATGCCAAGTCTAAATCTTAAAACTCTACTTGAATATGCTATGAACACATACCTGGGTATTATACTTCACTGAGAAATTAAAAGTGAATTTAAAACTTTTACTATCTTTAAGCATCCATGTGGATGACCTGGCCTATAATAATAATGTTTTCAAAATTATTATTGTTCAATCGTTTTTATGTTTCAAAGAATCATGTAATTTTGTATAGTTATAAGAATTTAATAACCGTAGCCCATCTAGAATTTATTTTCCCATAATTCAAACCAATAATGAATAGCTCTTGAATTGGTTCACTGAACTATTTTTTCTTCAATGTGACAATTGTGCCCTTATTGAGAAAGTTAATATGGAAAGGTTTATTTGTGTGATACTAAATTGAATTTGAATGAATGTATAAAGTTAAACCATAACCTTTCTTCTATACCAATGAAGATTTAATTTAGCTCCACTGAATGAAGTCCAAGGTTTCCAATATAAATAACTGTGAACTTTGATGATACTCTATGATTATGTACACCTCTTGGGGAAATTGTATATGTCTCCTTTTCATCTCCTTTTCTCAATGGATGGTCTGTGTAGAAAATAGCCAGTAAATTGCTGCACATAACATTTTAAATTTAGAATATTCTCAAACATCAAATAATTTCTGACATTTCAAGTGTTTTTATTTAATTATATTTTATCCACATTGATATTTATGTTTAATTAAGGATGATATGAATATTAGAAAAATGATGAGGTAATACTGGTTGTCTAAAAAGAAAGACACAATTTTCTTGCTCTTTCATGTTGAAATGGTATTGTAGTATGAGGTACTACAGATTTAATTAAACCAATAGTTTAAAAGTTACTCCTGGAAAAATGCTTTTGTAGTAAATATGTAATCATATAATCAGATGATCCTTTATCATTGCCATCTAAGTCATATAGATTTAATTATAGTACATATGTTTATATATCTATATATATAGATAGATACTCTGTGAACTATTTAAAAGCGTAAGTTCATTTTATTTAACAGTCTCTGTGTTTTGTTATTGCTGTGAGTGTTTCTGTACTGAAACTGTCATTATTGAACCAACATCTACATTAATCCCTTTTGATTTGCTCTTATTAAATTTAAATGACTGTTTTATTTTCTTAAATTATTTGCTATAAACATTTAGTAGTAGTTATGATAGTAATTATAATACTCTCTTTTAGTTTTATTTTTATTCAAATTTCAAAAAATTAAACTCTTAAAATAGCTCTTTATTGCACTCCAACTAAAAGTCCAAGCACATTTTTATATCAACTTAACATTTACATCTTATTTTAATAGATAGAAACTCAAATAAAATCAAGGATAGTACATACAGGTTATATAAAGAGGGATTACCACATTTTGTCCTCTTTATATCATCCCTGTCAAATTTCTGCAAGAATTGTTCATCTTTTTCCGTCTTCATACAATAGCTGTCTGGTTAATATCCTTCCAAGAAAGTCACTAGACTCAATAAAAATATCTAGATAAAAATAATACTTAGCCTAACATAATATAGAGAAAGCAATTTATAAAATGTAAGTATTTTTTCTCAGTACTGGAATCAAAGCCAGGGTCATTCTGCCTTTGAGCTACACACCTAGCCCTTTTTATTTTTCATTTTGAAAAAGGGCCTTGCTAAATTACTGGGGCTGTCCTCAAACCTGCAATCCTCCTGTCTTAGCCTCCTGAGTACTGGGGTTGAAGGTACGTGATGCTACACCCAGAAAAATGTTGGTATTTGGTTCATGCTGTTAAAGCCAGCAGTTGTGCCTCATCCCCTCTTTGAAGTAATTTTACAAATCAAAAACTTAAGGATTATTTTTTTTCTTAGCTGTGAGTTTCTTGAGTTCTCTGTATATTCTAGATATTAGTCCTCTATTGGAGGAGTAGCTGGCAAAAAATTTTCTCCCATTCTGTGGGCTCTCCATTGAAGTTCTTGATAGTTTTCTTTGATGCACAGAAGCTCTTCAGTTTAATGCAATCCCATATATTGATCTTCCTTTGAGTTTCTTGTGCCATTGGGGCCATGGAATTTTACTCAGCCATACAGAAGAACAAAATCATGCCATTTGCAGGGAAATGGATGGAACTGGAAAGCATTATGTTAAGTGAGAATAGTCAGTCACAAAAAGTAAAAAAATCATATGCTTTCCTCAATATACAGAAGCAGGGGAGAAAGTGGGTCATAGAGGGACCCTAGACGAAGAAGGAGAAAACTTAGATGAGAAAGAAGGTGATTTAACTGGAGGTGATGGCAAGGGGTAGGAAACACCCTAATGTACATGATGTACTTTCACAAACATCAAATTTAATCACTAAACTAAAATTGAGAAGGAGGGAAGGGGAGGGGATGGGGTGGGAATTGAGGAAGGGTTAAATGAGAGATATGTGCATGTATGCCTTTATTAGCTTGTACCTAACAAAGATGTATGATTACAATGCACTAATAATAATAAAAAATGTATCAGACACAAAAAATTAAGGAAAATATAGTCACTCTTTTATTTTGTTTTATTTACTTTTTCTTTTAATTAAATTACCCTTCTTTTTATTGTTATTCTTATTTTCAATAACACTAAGACACATTTTTCTTAAAATCCAAGATGTAGACCTGTTGAAAGGTTTTCTTGCAAATGATTAAAATTTACATGGGAAGAAATTATGTGAGCATGCATTCACTTCTTCTTTATCATCTCTGGACACTTCCCCAGCCAAATAAACAATTTCTAATTGTATTCATCATATTACCTGAAATCATACCCAAATAAATATTATAAGATAAGTGAGAAGTGTTTGCTGACCTGTGAGATCTCTCCCTTTCTGGCAGTGGGGCCTGTCAGGGGATATCCTGAAAAAAGAAGAAGAAAGGGACATGAAGCTAGAGTGAAGAGTGGCTGATTTTGTTTTCTTAATTTTACAATTTTAGCAACACTGATATTGATGCTAAGTAGCTAATACCAACATTGTGGTATTATTTTGCCTCTGCAATTTTTGAAAGAACAGATAGTACCTTGGATTGACTTAATACAAATAATAAAAAAAAATTCTATGCAATTCATTGCATTCTTAAAATAATAATTGATAGACATAATCCTTGGTGAATGTAAAATTTAACAACCATATTAAGAAAAAATATGGAAATTTCCTGAAAAATCTCTCTCTCTCTTCTCTCTCTCTCTCTCTCTCTCTCTCTCTCTTCCTGGGCCACAGATTTTTGCCTTTCTTTTACCAGAGTGTGACTTCTTGACTAAACTGTAGTGTCCTTCAGTATAGACTCTCCAAGAAGAAACTTCAGAGGTCAGAAAAAGTAAAACTTGGTTCATTCAATAACTAAAAAGATGGGAAACATAGATGTATTCAACATTTCTTGTGTAATACTACTCCTTATAGTCTAAACTACATAAATATTATATCCAATAACATAAAACTCACCCCCCTCCCCTGAGGAAATATATTTCAAAATATCAAGTTATTTCTAGATGAATTCATTAAACACATTGCCAATATATAGTACTCTATTCTTTAATTTATTAGCTGGGTATTCATAAAGTAATTGATATAGTTAGAATTAACTACCCGACTAATTTCAAATATTTTGCAACAATGCCCCTGAAGGCCATATTTTGTCTTGAATTTTGCAATGAACATATGTTGTTCCTAACTTTAGATTTCTATGGATCATAAAGACAGTAAATAATAAGTCTCCTCTTTGGCCAATATTTAGAAACATCAAAACATTCAGTCGTGAAGTCAAAAAAAGCTGTGAGAAAGAGTTTTTTGAGGGCATAAATCCTCCCTGTGGTTTAATTAAAGATTGGTAATTAGGATTATTATGTGCCGTGGCTTATCTGGAATTTTGATCACTGTGCTTTGTTCCCAGTTGGCCCCTTTGATCTTTCCCTTCATGCTTCAAATAGTTTTACCAATTTGATTCTGAAAAAAATCCTTTGTGACTCAATTTATAAATTAAATGTGCTACAACAGTTCAGGAGAATAATAACAAAGATATAATAGAAATTTTATGATGAAGTTATTTCTTTTGAAGTATGCTCTGCTAAAATTTATTTCCCTTGTCTACTCTTCTTTTGTTTTAAAATATAATTACTAAAAACTCATTATAACATGGTTCTCAATTATCATCTGTAGATTATGTGTATGTTTGTATATATGTATATTAATTATTCCCTTCCTTGTGGACATAAAATATATCTTAGTTTCAATAATTTTAAATGAGTTATGGTTTCAATAATTATAAATGGAAAGCATACTATTTTCCTATTTTGACATGGATATATATATATGTATATATGTGTATATATATATATATATATAATCAAGACTTACAGAGTATTTGATATTAGTTTTTTTCAACTTGTCAAATCTTATTATTTTTATTCATCCAAGTGAGTCTAGAAACTCAGTTCAAACAATACATTCTGAATCTTTAATTTAAATGGTTGAGATATTTCTTAGATTTGCAAATAATGTTTTAGATTTTGGGAGTGAACAAGACTGTATACTGAATAAATTTGGTCAAAACACATTCAAATATTCAGTGTGACACAATGGGGAAATCTTCCAAACTATCTCAATTTTAACCTTATGGAAAATTAATGATTTCTACGAAAAGCCCAAGCTTGTAAGGTTTATTAATCCAGCCCTGACACCAGCAAACTCAGGAGGGAGAAAACTCTAACCACTTTAGTTTCATCTTTTCCTTTAAAAACAAAAAGTTTCATCTAATTCCAGCTTCAGTTTTCCTTTTGTGTTATAGCTTTAAAGGAGCAGATATACTATAAACTATATCATTGTTAAAATAATAAGCTGCCATGATAAGCATAAAAAACATAGAGTTATGAAAAGTAATACTTTTTTCTAATATGAGGTAAAAATAAATAGCTGATCATTTAAGATTCATTATATAACTTTTTGTTTTTTTTATATTTATCTTTATTTTCCCTTTTGTGACTATAATTCATACTGATCAAACTCTGCTAATTCTGTAGTGATTTACAACTTAAAATATGTACAGAGAAGAATATTCATAAGAATGTATATGCTTTCTCAGTTATTAAAATTCTAATTCCCTGTTTAAGACTTTATGACATTATTTATTTATTTATTTATTTATTGTGTTTCATTGTAATTAGATATTATATTGGGGTATAGAGGAATAGAAATGGGTATGCACACAATTCTGGGAGCACTTCCCTCTGAGTCCTTTTCCCCCTTTCCCCACCCCTCTCTGTGCATGTCTTTGTAATTGAGATTATAAAAAATTGTCACAAATACTTTCATTGAGGAATTCTTACCTATGATATCATGTTTAAACTCTTTTAGTTAAGAGAATGCTTTACTGTTTTGTTAGCTGTGAATAAATTATATTATACCCTGTCATGGTGATGCAGTCCTATAATACCATCAGCAACTTATGCTTTATTTCAAAATAAATAAATAAATAAATAAATAAATAAATAAATAAATAAATAAATAGGCTGGCAGTATACCTCAGAGATAGAATGCCCCTACTTTCAATCCCCAGTTCCAAACTCCAAAAAATAAATAAAAAAGTCATATTTCTTTTTAGCAGTCAAACTAGGCTGGGTGAATGTTTGGGGAATAAACAGTCCCCCAAATTTCACTGGCTTAATGCAGTGAGGACTTCTCTTTCATAGGATTTATATTGGTTTATAGCTGCTTTCTAGGGCACTACCCTACAAGGTGGAGTTCAGCACCCCATCATACACCTCCGCACCACCAGGATCAATAACTATAACAGCTGGAGGAGGAAAAGCAAGAAAAGTCACATATTTTCCCTTGATGCTTCAACAAGAAATTGATTCAGGCATCTTTGCTCACATTTTACCATCAAAAGGAGTCCTGTGGTCTTGCTTAAGGCTCAAAGAGTCAAGACTGTACAATTCCCTGTGTGCCTGAAAGGAAAAGAAAACCAGATATATTTATGTTCAGGAGCAATATCCTCTATCCACTATATTCACTCTACCCACTGAGATTTTTTCTTTCCTTATTTGATTTTTATATTTCATTGATTTTCATGAGGGTGGCATTGTAGGCCAGGGTTGTCAAACCTTTTCTGTATAAAGCAGCACAGTAAAAATTTTCATCTTTGTGGTCGCTATCATCAGAAATACTCAGGCCTTTTGTTGTAGTATGAAATATCGGTGGGAAACAGGAAAACAGACAAGTATGACTGTGCTTCATTAACACTTTATTCTTAATGCCCTACAAATCATTGTTTAGTGAACCCTGACTGGGAGTACAACAGGTCCATTTTGATATTGATGCCAAGAGATCTATCCTATGGGTCCTTCTCTTTCTTGTTCTCCTCACTTCTTGTTGTAGTTAACATAGAACATCTTGTAAAAAGTTCATTTGTTATTGTTTGGAGTTGATGTAATTGAATCTTGAGAGCATGTGTTGTGACCTGGGCCAGTAGGGTGTGGGTGGAGGACCCTGGGAGTGCAGCCTTGGGGATTATATATGGTTCCTCCCCCCCTTGATCTCTCTTGCTTCTGGTCTCCATGATGTCAGGAGCACAGCCCATGTACTCTCCTTCTCATCATCTCTTGCCACCACCATGTCCTGAGATTCATGATCCCCAGCCTCATCTGAACTGAACCTCAAACCATAAGAAAATAAATCTTTTTTTCCTCTAAGTTACATAGTCAGGTATTTAGATTTTAGCTGTGAGAATGCTGACCAGAACATTTCTTGACCTCCTACCAAGGTTTGCTCATACAGCCATGCAGACTTTGTACTACAGACTCAAAAGAAATGCTGCACATTAACTATGATAGGAAGGTGCCTCTTGGATTTCTACCTTCTGTGCACCTAATTTATCAGTCTTTTTGTCCAGTATCAGTAGTATAAACATTCACTATCCATGACATATTTCAGTACTGTCTGATTTTACCCACCTTGGAATTTTATTATTTTTATAAGAAAAGTAGAGATAAATTTATGCACTGGAGTTGGGCCTATGTGATAACATGCTGCTCTCTCAGTGTTGCTCAGAAAAGTTGACTTACTAGCATGTAGCTGGATCACTACATTAGCCATGAGTCTATGAGTTGTTCTTGAGTTGTCTTTGCATGCTCTTATTCTCTTATGTTCAACAATAGGGATGGGGGAAGTCATCCCTTCCTTTTAGTCACAGAAATGGGAAGAACACAGTGATGATGAAAAATATAGTATTAGAGGAAATATATTTGGGGAAAGTTTATCTAAGGAAAATGATAGTGAATAGGAACAATTTAGAAGCCTTGTATTCCATAGAGTGAGTAGGACCTAAACCTACTCACTCTATTGCTTGCTATAATTATGCTTTTTATTATTTTTTTCTTAAACTGCTTTTTCTGTTTCCTGTGTTCTTCTAAATGTCTCTTCAAATAAATTTTCTTGTATACTCTTTGTTTAGGTAAGAACAAATTTGTATCACTTAATTTTTCAGGGAAAATACAAAAAAAATTGTTTACTATCACAATTAAAATAATTATTATTAATTGGCAAGTTTTCTTTGACTTTTCAAATGCCATCCACAGTTTGCTATTTTATGTACTAGACATGTGTTGGAGATACAATAAGAGAAATGTCATGGGAGCAAGAGGAAACAAGAGTAGTAGTCAAAAAGATGAATTTGAATTTTAGGGTAATGTCAGTCTAAAGGCCAATATCAAAATAGAAACCTATGCTATGGAAATACACCAAGAGCTGTGTTCATCTATTTTCATCATACTGAACTTCAGTATGGCATACAATTTCAATGCACTAATAAAATAATTAAAATAAAACTATGCTATGTTTTTATTATTATGTATAAATAAATAGAAGTAAAATATTATTGCATCTGAATGTCTTCCAAATAGTCAAATGAAATGTTCTAGTAATATTAGTACTCTGACTTTGTATAATCTCTTAGAAATGCTTAGAAAATTGTATCCAGTAGCCAAAAAGATTAGTGTTCTCCTCTTATAGGAAAAGGGGTTACATATTATATTTGCTGAATCATATGACTTGACATAAAGATAGTAAAAGAACAAGAATGAATTAAATTGCAGCAGACACTACTACATGTTCCATATTTATTTTCATTCCCATCTTTACCTTGGAAAATGAAACTTTCAATGTTAAACTTAATACATGGGTGATCCATTGAAGGCATTATTTCCCAGCTTCTCCTGGATCTAGGTATAGCCATGTGACTGAGTTCTGGCCAAATCTCTTCAAATGGGAATAAAAAATGTGGTGTGAATGACAGAGGCCATACCATAAAAGGGAAAGTGCATGCCTGGCATTTCTGCTGGCTGTTGGCTGCCTGGAATATGGATATCATAAAGGAATAGCTATCTCAGATGGAAGCTGCATGTTAAGTATGTCAGATCAGCTAGGTAGGAGAAGAATGAGATTATCACTGCTGCCCCATCAGCACCAGAATACTTAACTGAATATACATAATAGAGAATTAAACTTCTATCTTTATTAGCCTACTGCTATTCTATCCATTGTTATTGAAACCAAAGTTTTGCTCAATTAATAAGCTAACTAAATATAAACCAAACAAATATAAATGGGCTGAAATAAGTATTAGGAATGATTTTTTTTTTCTTGCAGTTGGGAGTTCGAATATTGGTTGGTAGGGAACAAGGGATGAGATTGAAATTGTAAATTGAGTTCAGATTAACAAAATACTTGAATATAATGTGAAGGAGTTCTATTCTGAAAGCTACTGACATATAACAAGTTTTGGAACAAGAAAAGAATGAGAATTTTTTAACCAAGTTAAGGTATCACTATTCACAAAATTAAATATCATATGAGATCTTTCCTGGGCATTTGGTGCTTTTATCCACAAAATGTTTCTCCTTCTCTCATTAAAAGTATCTTTTTTCCCCTTTTAGAATCACCTTTTTTCCACTACAAACAATCTTGATATGATTGTCAAGGTGGACAATTAGCCAAAGCCAAGAAATCAGGAAGCTCCCCTGCACTTAAATTTTGTGTAGGGAACCACAATTAGAACTGACGGTTTCTTTTTCAATTACTATGCTTTGGAGAGCTTATTTATTAGTGCATGACACCTAACTCTGCAGAGCTGCCTTGTTCTTGATTTTTTCTTTCTTCACTACTGTTTGTTCTTCTAATCCTATAATTTTTTTGATTTGTTGTTAGTCAGAGTTTACTTTTTGGTTTACAAACAGACAACCCCAGATACATACCCACAACAATTCTGTCAGATTATGAGCATGAACTTCTCACATTATCAGGTCACTTAGTGAGATCATTGATATTTTAAAAAGATGGTGCCTATGTCAGCACAATGTGACAATAGGAAGTCCTTGACCCTTGTTTTCCCCTGAGTGACTCAACAATACATACATAGATCAATTCCCTTTGTGAGAAATGGAAAAGCTACTTGATGGGTTTGTGTATCTCAGGTAAGCATAACCAGCCATATCACAGCTAGTGGGTATGATCTTGCCACAATCCCTCCCTGTGGCACAGCACCAAGACACCGGGAAGAAACCCGCAGCTCCCAGTTGAAGATAGAAAGAGAGGACAAAGTTATCTTTCCAATATTCTGACTTTTTGTGGGTGAGGGTTTCCCAAGGGATTGGTTTCTGTCTTAACTAAATCTCAGTGATAACAAGAAAGGACTCCAGGTTGGAAGCTGTTGAGGACAAAATCAATAGTTTGGACTAGAAGGTACTCTCTTGGCATAGCCTTTCCCCTGGTTCAGGGAAGAACAAGTGGGCAAAACCCTACAAATCATAGGTTTTCCATTTGGAGGGAAAGACTTGTGGTATGTGTTCTACATTCTGGCTTTTGAGGTGGCCGCCAGAGGGATTCCTTTCTGCCTGCTTATGTTGGAGCACCGAGGAGACCTGGTCCAGACACCAGGCAAAGGGCAGCTGAGAACAAAGGGCAAGGGCAAGGGTGGAGTGAGTAATACTCAGCAGCCAAAGGGAACAGACATCTAACTCAGTAGGACACAATTGGAAAACCCTTCCCATGGACTTCTTTCTGGAGAATTTAGGAGAAGACTAAACTGCACATCAAATGTTCATACTTTTGGGGTTCTACCTGAGAGCCCTGTTTCTATCTTGCCTGTCTGGAATGCTGGGATCTGGCATATTCTAGATGTCTGGAGGCAGCTGAGAACAACAGAAAGAGCTGAGTGGTATGCTGCTGCTTCAGAAGACCAGCAGGACAGCAGACACACTAGAGGGAGTGAGCAATCATAAACTCCTGGAAAAAGAAATTAAAAATTATATGTGCAAGTACAGAATTACATGCAGAAGTACAATTACCGAAGTGGGAATTACATGTGCAACTACAGAGGCAGCAACAGAAAGGATAGAGGGGCTTTAGAATCCCAAGCTAGGCTAATAGGGATACAGAGAGATATAGCTGAGGAAAAAAAAAAGAGCAAAAATACCCAGGAGTCTAAAAGGAATGAAGATATTTGAATTATCTGATAGCTAATTCAAAACAACTATCATAAAGATGCTTAATAGGCAGATGCTTAAAAATAAGAACATGAACAGAATAGAGGTTATTGAAAAAAATTATAATGTAGTTAAGCCAATCTGTTTCTGGGAATCTTGAAGAGATATTTGTACTTCCATGATCATTGCAATATTATTCATAATAGGTAAAACAAAGAAGCCAAAAGCAACCTAATGCACCAACAGATGAGTGGATAAAGAAAATATTGCATGAATATATGCATCAGAATATCATTCAGCTTTTAAAAAGAAGGAAATCCTTCCAAATACAATATGTAGATGAAACTTGAGGATGTTATTCTAAGGGAAATAAGTCAGTTATAGAAAGACAAATCCCTAAAGTAGCAAAGCTCATAGAAACAAAATGTAAAATGGTGGCTGTCTGATGCTGGGTGGAAAGGATAATGAGGAGTTAGTTGCTCTTCAATCAGTATAAAATTTCAGTAGTAAAGATGAAGTTCCAGAGATCTCTTGCACAACATTTTGCTTATAGTTAACAGTACTGCACACTTAAAAATGTGTTAACAGGACAGATCTCATGTTTTGTAATTTTACCACAATGGAACAAACTGCTTAGTTGATAAATTTATGAAGAGATGTTCACAATCCCTTTTGGAGATTTGCAGCTTACATTAGCTTGTTGAAGAGTCTGAAAAATCCAATAGGCATGCAGATTCTTTAATTTTATACTTCTCAAATTTATGTGAATGCAAATAGCTTTGTGCATATTGTCAAAGGTCAAAAGGAAATGCTTTAAAAAGTTGGCTATTTTGTATATATTAGAATATATATGAATATATATCAGAATATATACTATTATAGATATAGAATATAAAAATATATATTAGAATTATATGTATATATATTATGATGGATAGGGAGTGTATCCTTAGGTGAAATCATTGATGAGTCTTATTAATACTGTTCATATTATACCTTATTTTGTAGGAAAACTTTATTTATGCCTTACATGGGCATATTAATTATTCTGTTTCATAGTTATTTAAGATAGGATTGTGTTAGGCAGCATGGAACACAAAACCTGGCATTACACATTGGAGATTCTTCTAAGTCAATAACAACAACAACAAACCAACAAACCTGGAAGTTGGCAGCTGTTACTGATGCTTTCATAATTTCTTGCCAGGAAGGCCAGCATTTCCGTGGTTCTCTTACCTCACAGTTGCACATACTGCCACTCAACCAGTGTTCAAGGTATAAAACAAAAGGGAAAAAACAGATATATCTGCTCATTTCCTTTTTTTAATCTAGAAAAAACACCTATGTTTATGTGACTTCACTTAGGATTGAATCATATGAGCATATATAATGAAAAGAGTGATTGAGAAGGTAAGTGGAGTAGATTCTCATTATATGCAATAGTATGGTCTATAAAGTTGCTGTGAACATGGAGCTATTAAATACTGTGCATCTGATCCCAAAGGATGTACAGGCAGGATTAGGTTTCTATGAGTCTCCAGTCTACATTTTCATCAACTGATCAGTATATAACCTTATTTTATATGTGTTTCTATCTAGATACATCCTATTTGATGTATATTATTGATTAATTAATATTGAAATCATATTCAGTAGCAGTAAATTCATGCTAGGTGGAAGCCATACTCATTTTCCCCATAAAGCCCATCAAGTTCACCTTGGGCTTAGAAGCATTGTTCAACACTTCAACATTATACTTGTGGGTGATTTTAGACATGAAAATCACCAACACAAAGCCCCAGAACACACACACACACACACACACACACACACACACACACACACACAACATGGCACTAAATAGAATGCCCAAAGGGAGCTTTCTTGATCTGAGAGTTGAAACAAGAAGGCTGAATATTGCCTTGTTTGAACTCACTTGGGATCTTATGTCCAGTGACTCAGTTTTTCTGCCATTCTGCAGATGTCCACAAATGGAAAAATGTCCAGAGTATTAATTTGGGGGTATAAATAAAGTTTATCAAGTAGGCAAATTTGCAAAACAGAATCCATGAATAATTATAATTGGCTACTTTTTAGGCATATTGTTGCATCAAACAAAATCAAAGAGAAAGTGAGAGATGATTGAGAATTTATGGAGTCTAGCACAGAAATGTGAAAAAAATGTTTTCAAATGTGGGCATGGTGTATCTCCATTATAATTTTGCATAATTTTAGGGCTTTTTCTAGGAGTTCCAAAGACATGGACTATCTGTTTCAATAATTGGCTTGAAGGCATGAATAAAGAAGGTCTGACTTTCTGAATATAAATGAGCTGCAGTAATAAGACAACAAAGTAAGACTAGTAAGGAAAATACTCCTTATGAATGGGTGTAGCCAACACATGCTCAAATCAAACTTTTATAATATCTATTTATATTTTCCTTTTTGGTGTTTTAGACTCCCTAATATTATTCTTAAACCTTAATAAATTCTGTCAAGTTGGAGCTTGTTAAGGCTAACAACTGTTCTTTTTTCTCTCTTCCTCTAGTGCCACAGTTGCCTCCCTGGGACACAGCAGGCAGACAGCAAAACTTTTTTTTGTATGGAGTTGAACTAAATCCTAAACATCAGGAGGTCTTAGCTGTCATTGTCATGTCAAGTCCACAGGGTAATATGTGGGCCATAGAGGAGGAAGAACTGGTGACATTGCTTCCAGAGTTAGGAAAGTGGTTATTTGGTGCATGGTGTCATCTGGAAGCTTTATTACTTCTGTGTATAGAAATCCTCAAAATTACACCAGTAAAGTTCACTTAAATTGGTAATGCTCAGTTTCAATACTTTATTCTTTCTTTAGGGAGGGGAATATTAGGAAATCTATATATCCTGGCCAATTGTAATACCATAATTATCCTGAGGATTGGGTTAGGTTGTATTTATTTACTTACTTGATTGTCATATATGGATACTACATTAATAGTATATAGTGGGTATATACAAATACAACAAAGTTTATATACACCATAATGTATAGATACAGATAGATATAGATATAGAAGCAGGTTGTAGATACAAATTCAAGTTATTGATACAGATATGGATACAGATATAAATATGGAGATATAGATAGATCTATGATAGATTAGATGATAGATAGATAGATAGATAGAAGATAAAGTAGGAATGATTTATTATGAGAACTGGCTCACATGTTATGGAAGCTGAGAAATATCATTATTATACTATCTGCACATTAGAGATACAAGTCAGTGGTATAATTCAGTTCAAGGACAAAAACCTGAGAGTGGGTAGTACTGGTATAAATCCCAGAGGCTGAAGGACCAGAAACCCTGATGCCCACAACAGGAGAATATGGGTGCCACAGCCTAAGAAAAACAAAGAGGGAATTTGCCTTTCCTCCACATTTTTGTTGAATCTTGCCCTCCACAAATTGGATGATGCCCACCCACATGATGAGGGTAGATCTTTTTTATTCAGTCCACTTATTCAGATGCTAATCTCACCCAGATACCACACACACACACACACACACACACACACACACACACACACACACACACAGAACATTATGCCAGCTGTCTAGGCATCACCTTGACCAGTCAAGTTGACACATAAAATAATGTTGACAAGTACCTACTGTGAGCCAGACACTTTGCTAGGCAAGGGGTATAGAAAAATAAAATCTTCCTTCATGGGACAGTAAGGGAGATTTAGCACCAAGTTCAGCATATATAGTAATTACAACGTTGTTCATGTTGTCAGTGTATTGAATTGTTTGCTCTAATGTTACCTATTTCAGAAAGGAATCTCTATATGCCAGCCTTTCTAGATTCCTGAACAAGAGTTACACTACAACTTGTTTTAATATTTAGTCTCATATCAATAATTATAGAGCTCGGTGTAATGATGCATACCTGAAATCCTAGTACTTGGGAGGCTGAGACAGGAGGATTGCAGGTTTCAGGACAGCCTCAGCATATAGTGAGACTCTCATCAACCCATGGAGACCCTGTTTCAATATAGAAAATGAAAAGTGGGGCTGGAAGTGTAGCTTGGAGGCAGAATGCCCCTGGGTGCATTCCCCAGTCACACACACACACACACACACACACACACACACACACACACACACACGTTATATATGCTAGAAATATATATGACATGTATAAGATATTAAATATATGGATATATTTAACCTATAATGTAATACATAACAAAGGCAAGAGAACATTTTTTATTACTTTAACAGATACATTATCTCAAATAACCCAGTAGTTATAGAAGAATATAAAACAGGAAGGAGATTATGTAATGGAAAATACTTTTTCATTTCTGATGACATAGAGTAATATAAAAAGTACTTAAAATGCTTAAATGTTTTATTTGCCTCAATTTTGTCTCTTAGTGTGAAATGACTATGAAACTATGAAGAAAATAATGGTTATTTTTTAAATTTCACAGCTAGAAATATGCCCATCTCAAAATGAAAGATAGGTTTTCTTGTTAGTTATTGTATATTTGTAACTAGATATGTGTGTTTTAAGATGTGTGATAGAATATATCATTTAAGCTATACGTGTAAAATGAAGAAGTGGTGCTATTTGTGATCTGACAATGATTGATATGTCATAAATGTCTATGTAACCCTGTTGTACTCAAGAAATGTATAAAAAATCCATGCTGAAAAAATAAATTAATTAATTAAAAAAAATAAAAGAAGTTATACAAGCTGGGAGTGGTGGCACATGCTTGTAATCTCAGTACTTGAGAGGCTGAGACAGGAAGTCACAGGTTTGTGGCCAGCTTCAGCAACTTAGTAAGACCCTGTTTCAAAATAGGTCTGGGAAGAAGCTAGGAAGTAGAATGCCTCTGAGTTCAATCCCTGGTGCCAAAAAAAAAAAAAAAGCCAGACAATAATACATAACTATTCTCAAAAAATTATTCATGATCTTTAAATTCCTAAAACATATAAAATATAGAACTGATTTTTCTTGGTCTGTGAAGAATGATATTGGTATATTAATAGGGGTGGCAGACTCTGTAGATCACTTTTGGTAGAATGGTCACTTTGATTATATTTATTCTGTCTATCCAAGAGCATGAGATCTTTCCATTTTCTACAGTCTTCTTCAATTTTTTCTAGTGTTTCATAATTTTCATTGTAGAGGTCTTTTTCCTCCTTGTTTAAATTTATTCCTAGGTATTTTATTGTTTTTGAGGTTATTGTGAGTAGAATTGTTTTCTGAATTTCTTTTTCGGTGGATTCATGGTAGGCATATACAAAAGCTATTAATTTTTTTAGATTGATTTGTATACTGCTACTGTGCTGATTTAGTTAATCAGCTCTAGAAATTTTTCGGTTGAACTTTTTGGTTCTAAATATAGAACCATGTCATCTGCAAATAGATATCATTTCAGTTCTTCTTTCTTACTTGAATCCTTTTGATGTCCTTCTCTTGCCTTATTCCTCTGGCTAGTCCTGAGTATTATATTGAAAAGATTTGGTATAGTGGACATCCTTGCCTTGTTCCTAATCTTTAAGGGAATTCCTGCAGTTTTCCCCCATTCGATATGATGTTGGCTTTGGGTTTATTGTATATTGCCTTAATAATGTTTAGGTAAGTTCCCTCCATTTCTATTTTCTGCAGTGCTTTTAAAATAAGTAAGTGTTGAATTTTGTCAAATGCTTTTTCAGCATCTGTTGAAATAATCATATGACTTTTATCCTTAGTTCTATTTATGTGGTGAATAACATGTTTATGCATAATAAACCAGCCTTACATCCCTGGAATGAAACCAACTTGGTCATGGTGTAGAATTTTCTTGATATGGCTTTGAATGCATATTGCTAGTATTTTATTTAGAATATTTGCATTTGTGTTCATCAATGATATTGGTCTGTAGTTTTCTTTTTTTTCTATCTTTATTTAGTTTTATTATTGAGGTGATATTGGCCTCATAAAGCAGTCTGGAAGAATTTCATCTCTTTCAGTTTCATGGAATAACTTTTAAAGTATTTGGTTTAGTTCTTATGTAAATGATTTTTTTAGAATTCAGCTGGAAACCCATCTGTATCTGGGATTTTCTTGGATAGGAAGCTTTTTATTGCTGTGTCTATTTCTTTGCTTGCTACTGGTCAGTTTAGGTTTTCTATATCTTGTTGGTTGATTTAGGTAGGTTGTATGTGGCTAGAAACCTGTCAATTTACTCTATGTTTTCCAGTTTATTGAAGCATAAAATTTCACAATAGTTTCTGATGATCCTCTGGATTTCCAAAGGCTTGTGTTGATGTCTCCATTTTCATTTCTGACTTTAAGAATTTGGGTTGATTTTGTCTTTCTTTTGTTCATATGTTAAGGTTTACCAATCTTGCTAATATTTTCAAAGAACCAGCTTTTCTTTAGTTGATCATTAGTAGATTTCTATTTCATTGATTTCTGCTTGGATTTTAATTATCTCCTGCCTTTTACAGGCTTTGGGATCATCTGTTTCTGATTTTAAAGGTCCTTGAGACATGTCATTAGGTAATTTATTTGGTGACTTTCTGTTTTTCTTATGTGGACTATAAATTTTTCTTTTAAAACTGCTTTCAAAATATCCTATAGATTTTGGTATGTTACATATTTATTCTAGGATTTTTTTTTCTGTTTCTCCCCTTCTTTCTGTGTATTTTTGTATCTCTATTTTCATTTATTCTAATAATTTTAAAAATTTCTTCCCTTCTTTCTTCTATAATTCAGTCCACATTCAAAAGTGTATTATTCTTAAATTTCACATGGAGAAACAAAAGATCCAGAATAGCCAAAACAATTCTCAGCAATAAGAACCATACAGGAAGCATCACAATTCCTGGCTTCAAATTATACTACAGAGCTATAGTAATAAAAACAGCATGACATTGTCACAAAAACAGACACAGACCAACTAAACAGAATAGAAGTTACAGAAACAAATCTATACATTTATAGCAAACTTATCTAAGACAACATTTTCAACAAATGGTGTTGGGAAAACTGGTTATCTGTTTGTAGAAAAAAATGAAATTAAATCCCTACGTCTCACCCTGCACAAGAATCAACGTGAGATGGATCAAAGATCTGGAATTAGACCAGAGACTTTGAAATTACTTGAGGAGGGCACAGGTCCAACACTCCAACATATAAGCACAGGCAGAAACTTCTTCAAAAAGACCTTCAAATTTCAGTAAATTAAAATGAGAATTAATAAATGGAATGGCATTAAACTAAAAAGCTTATGTTAGGCAAAGGAAAACGTCAAGAGTCTAAAGAGGGAGCCTACAGTATGGGAGAAGATCTTTGCCAACTATTCCTCTGATAGAGGATGAATATCTAGAATATACATTGTACTCAAAGACTTAACACTAAAAAAACCTAATAACCTAATAAAAATGGAATATAGAACTAAATAGACACTTCACAAAAGAAAGAATTCAAATGGCCAATGAATACTTGAAAAAATGTTCAACATCATTAGCAATCAGGGAGATGCAAATACAAACTATGCTGAGAATCCACTTAACTCCAATCAGAATGACAATCATCAAGAAGTCAAACAACAATGAATGCTGATGAGGATGTGGGGAAATTGGAATTTTTCTACACTATTGGTGGGATTCTACACTATTGCATCTATGGAGATCAGTGTGAAGATTCCTCAGAAAATTGATCCAGCTATACCTATCCTGAGTATCTTTCCAAAGGGAATGAAATCAGATTATTATAGTAATATGTCCATATTCATGTATATAGCAGAATAATTCACAATATCCAAATTATGGAACCAACCTAGATGTCCATCAACAGGTAAATGGATTACTAAATTATGGGACATATATACAATGGAATTCTACTCAGAAATAAAGAGCAAAATAATGTCATTTGCAGGAAAATGGTTGGATCTGGAGAACATTATGTTAACTAAGATTAGCCAATCACAGAAAGTGAAGGGTCATATGTTTCTTTCATGTGCAGAAGCTAGAGAGTAATCAGAATACCAGAGGGACTTCAAATAATGGAGAAGAAACTCCAGGAGCCACAGAGGTGATCTAGGGGAGAAGGAAGGGGGAACCAATGAAGGAATAACTTCCATTGATATTGTGTACATATGTAAGGATACCAATGTCAATTTCAATATCATGTACAGGGAAAGGGAAGAGTCTTGAAGGAACCAGGGGAAAGCCCACCAAGTGCTGTGTGCATGTATGTCATTGTCACTGTAAACTATATTATGATGTGAGACTATCATATGCCAATAAAATAAACAAATAAATACATAATAAATTCCTAAAACAAAATTTATATTCTTACAGTTAATTATAGATGCATTTTCATTTCTTTTGAGTCTGTTTAAATCATTGAGTTTTGAGCTAACTTCTGTGTGTTGAAATGTAAAGGAAACACATTTTACGGCATATTTCTTTTGTTTCTTTTCCCTCCCTCTCTATCTGCCTTTCACTACCTAGATATTTTTGTTGTTGTCATCCTGTTAGTTTGAAAGCTGGGTTATGGTTTTTAAAGATTTTAATTTGAGTGATTAGATTTAACTTGCTAAGACCTGTGCCCCTGCTCATTCTCCTTCGCAAGTTTCTGAATCAAATTTCTATAAACAAAACTAATGCTTTGAACTTTTAATCATGCTCTGTTCTTAACATTCTGCTCCGCACACAAGGAGTGTTGTGCCTTTTAAGGAGAGTTTTAAAAATATGTTTTAATTAGTTTTTCAAACAATTTACGATGGATATTATTTCCTTACTCTTATTTCTCATGTGTTTTACAGAATCCTGCAGGCTTTATTCCATTCACTGAACTAATTCTGGTAAGAGTTTTCCAAGAGACTCTTTGTTACAATTTTTGGGCTTTTTTTTTTATAGCCAAGAATATCTTTATTCCCTCTCTATATTAAAAATAATTCTAGGTTCACATAATACTTTCAGTTAAGATTTTATTTGCAGTATTTTAAAATGTCATTCCTTTGTGTTCTTTTTACCAGAGATGATGTTTAGTACCAATATGATTTTTGTTTCCTTGGAAATCATCAAATCCTTCTCATTAGAATATTTTAGAATCTTACTCCAGTATTTGATCTTTTGAAGTTTCTTCATAAATAATGCATCTAGGTATGAAAAGAATAGTATATCATGAATAAATATATTACAAGAATATTATCATGGCCAAGTAAATTTTATTGTAGAAGTCCAGATATTTTCAACATGAGTAATCAGGTTATTTATTTCATTAATAGAATAAAAGAGAATGTCTACCTAGTAACATCAATTATAATAAAACATTTAGTTACATTAAAGATGAATAGCTAATAAAAACCCTCAACAACCAGGAGTAGGAAAAGTATTATTTAATTTTGTCTATGACCTCTACCAGAAATGTACACCAAACAGTAAAACATAAGAACTGTCCCCACTGGAACCAGATCTTAGACAAATATACTCACATAGGAACTATGTTTTCAGCTTCCAACAAGGAAATGAAAATTAAACTCTCTTGTATGATAAGAAAAATGTTTGGCTTATAAAACTAGAAAAGCAGATGTAACTCAAGTCCTGAAGATTAGCTTGATATGGTAGTTTGTTTTTTATTTGTCTGTAATTCACTCAAGTTCATTCTGTGCTTCTTCACCCTCAGACTCAATTTTTTAAAAAGTAAAAATGGTTGAAGCATTTAAAGCATCTCCCTTTCTCCACCCCACCCCATATCAGGATGTTCAGAAGAAGAGAAGCTGTCTTGTTTAGTTGATTTCATTTAAGAGAGAAGAAAATTTATTTCCAGAGTTCTCTAACAATTCTAATACATCTTATTTCCAAATTAGGCTATGGACTCAGACTATGTCCTTCGCTTTGCCTAATGGTAACGTCTTATGATGACTCTCTTATACCTGAATCACTGGTCCAAACACAGTAGCATGTGTGATGGGATTACTTCTAACCAATCAAATTAAACTCTAAAACTGGGATTTTGGTCAGTTGTTCCTGAAGAAAATAGACTACCTTGGAGAATTTAGATAGTTGATTTTAAAAAGTAAGTCACTGAACAAGTAAATAGCTATTCTCAAGGACCACTGCATTCATGATCATCACAACTACTTAAAATATTCCTAGGAATATTCCTAGATAATTAAAAAGAACTGTGAAAATAAATAAATATATTAAAAGGAAATGATTGGAGGAGGACACATTCTTGTCATTTTATAATATTATCTTGCAAGAAATAAAATAAAATTTACTGAAAAGCCTAAATTATTTCATAACAATCTTGGTATCAGATCAATACTTGGAAAAGTACTTACATAATAGCAAAAACGATTATTATAATTGTTTTAAAATCCCATTCACATATTCAAAATAGTGATAGATCTCTACTCACTGTTGAAATAAACTCAATATATCATGGGTAGTTCCTACATGTTTACAGTTATAGTGTTACAGAAGAACTTAATATGTGTCGAGGATTGAATAGCACGATTAAGTTTTAACATTTTTATAAAATAAAATTTAGAGAGAATGCAAAGCATTCCTCATTAATATTTCTTCAAAATATTCAAGGAAATAAAAACTTCTAACTATTTTTCCTTATATATCCCTTAAGCAGAAGTAAAAGCCATAACTCATCATAGTGGGTTCAGCTTGTAGTTTTTAGATATTCAACTTGCTGCAAGGATAGAGCTCGCCTACCTAAATAACGGAAGAAGACTTGGCCTTTTTCTGTGCTCCTCAATATTATCTAGTCTAGTGTTTCTCAACTATCTACCCATCATAAACACTTGAGATCTTTAAAAGTTATTGATGTCTAAGGTCATGCAGATCAATTACATCACATTTCTGGGAGTGATATAACAGGCCTATGAAATTTTTTTTGAAGTTTCCCAAGCAACTCTAAAGTAAATCTAGTGTTAACAACCTCTGACTAAATTCTCTACCGCAGGCTCTGTGATGATACTGGGGAACTGTAGAACAAACAGGAAACAGAAGTATTTATGTGGAAATTTGAAAATAATTGTTGTGGATTGGTAGGCTACAAAGAAATTGATGAGCAAAACATCTTAACTATTCATAGATAATATGCTGTAGAAGACTTTAAATGTTTAGCAAAAAGGACAGAATGTTTTGGAATCAAAATGTCTTTCATTTTTATAAAAGTATAAAATTGCCTAGAAAATAAATTCTCTTTGATTATGCTGAGTGTTTTGCCATGAGGATTCTGAGGAAGATATGCCCATTTCCCAAGCCTGAAGCAGAAATCCAGTTCCTAGGTAGATTTAGAAGAAGGAGGAGAGAGGGTGCAGACCCGATTCGATAAGTAAGTTTTAAAGTTCACATGCAGATTTGGGAGCCAGAAAGTTCAGCCAAAAGGAAAAATCCAAAAGCATGTTTAAAAGTAAGTAAGGCCAAACCTGAGATTTCATGATACATTTGTGTTTTTCTTTATTTCACCCTTGACCTTAACAGTGGTCTGGAGACTACAAACACTGTTCCTCACTTTCCAGAGCTAGTTTCTTGATACAATCTCTATTTAACATGTATCTGATATTCAGTGTGGAAAATCTGAAAACAGGATAAGATGTTTTGCAGGCAATAAATTACAGCATCTTATTCAAGCTTATTACTACTAATATTAGAAAGCTAGTTCCATAATTCATAGGGCTTCATTAAAATTTATTGAAATGATGTTCAAAATAGAATTCCTTTAAATTGAATCTTTTCCAGTTATATTTTAGTAGGAAAATATTCTGTTAGATGAGTTTACACAAGCATTCCATTGGAACAGGGATTCTTAAAATATAATTTGGAAATTAACTTTGCTTTTTAGTGATAGCTATTTTAGCAATATTTTTTATTTAATATTGCCACTTGTGACATGATTGGACATGAAATAATCCATGTCATATGAAGTAAGTTAGTCATAGAAGGAAAAACACTGCAGCTGTTTTCAATAAAGATGGAACAAATAAATAATTTTCATTTAGTTTACTAGTAATTTTCATTTACTTTAACTATTAATACTAAGAATATAAGTGAGTAGGATGGAATAAGACAAAGATTTGAAAAAAGGGAGGAAACTGTTATCATTTTATGTTGAAAATATTGCCTAGCTTTTCAAGTTTGGTAAAGCATATTCTTATGAAATTATATTCACATATTATATATTAAAACTCTTTATAGCCTAGCAGGCTACCAAATTCTCCACTCAACAATATAGACATAAACATTGGAGACTAGGAATTAGTTATTTACAAAACATTAAGTCAAAAGTCTAAGAAGTTTCTTACTGATGTATTAGCATCTTTTTAAAGCTGTGCCATTCAAAGATCTTTTTATGTTTTTCTAGTTATATCTAGGTCTTAATAAACACGTATTTATGTATATGTATGAATATCCTAACATGGTAGGGCAATGCATTATTAGTATTTTTGTTGATACTGGTATGAATAAATCTATTATGCTGCCAGTCATATAAAATATATAAAATATAGCATATACAATTATGCACAGGACATAATACTTGATAATAAATGATAATATGTTACTGGTTTATGTATACTATAGTTTCTTATTTTAAAATTACTCTTTCTAATGAAAAATTTTCACAGTAAAATGGGATGTTATGCTATACTGACAACAGCCTCATACATCTGAAATTCACTGCCTTGACTGCCCCAAGAGGCCACATCCAGTGACTGACCTGTACCATTTATATTTGTGTAAGTATACTTTATGATGTTTACACAACAATAGTACTGAATAACACATTTCTCAGACCCAGAAAGTGTCTCTATCACAAGAAATGCATGGCTGTAATCAGTGTCTCTGATATTAAAACATATTATTCTATATAAAATGTTAAAAATACTTAAATACTCATAAATTCTAACTCAGTTTTATCTGGTACATCAACATAAGTTCTACTGAATTGTATTTACCAAATCAGAATTCTACTAGCAAATAGGGAATATTAACATCAGGGAGATCAATTTAAGCCAAAAGTTTTACAAACGCAGATCCCGAGACAACATATATCATTGGAAGAATGAGTTTAGGCCATATTTTTTCTATCTCCAAGAAACAATATTGAGAAAATCAGAAAATTCTGTCAGACAACAACTTATCAATATCATAGACAAAAATATTAGAATAGCACTGGGCTAGAATATCTTAATGCTAACAGATTTTTGGTACTTTGAGACAAAGAGTTTTTTCCCTCCTACTTTCTTTCTTGGTTTATAACTTTAACCAGCTTAAACATTTTTAAGATTATACCATAATGTGTGATTTGGCCTTAAACAGAGTTAGTTTTACTCATCATAATATTGCTAGCCTGTGAGTTACTCTTTTGTGGCTAGGAACCTCATCTACTGGATTCTAAAGGACACCTTGGTGAACTCTCACTTTATTTTTGGCTCATTTTAGTTTTCATGGTAAACATAATATAAAATGTTTTTTCAATGTCTCTTTATTATGTTGATTGCTCTATTAGGTATTATGGGTTGAATTGTGTCCTAAAAGATATGATGAAGTCCTATCCCAAGTTCCTCAGACTGTGGTTTTATTTGAAAATACCATCTTTACAGAGGTAACTCTATTAAAATACAATCATTAGATTGGATGTTATTCCAATATGACTAATATCCTTACAAAAAGAAGACACTTGGACACAGAAATAGGTGTGCACAGAGGAATGACCACATGAAGATACACAGGGAGAAGACAGGTAACTGGAATAGGGGATCAATCAACATGCCAAGGAACATCAGAGGCTAAGAGAGGAAGGATACCCCTAGAGCTGCATACTGACCAAGGTTATGGTCTAACTTACAGAACAGTGAGACAATACGTTTATGTTTTTAAAAGCCATGCAAGTTTTGATATTTTGTTACGGTAATATTGGATATCTAACATATAAAGTTTTGAAAGAACCTAGACTTCTAAACTCAGCTGGAGAGACTCTCTTCCTTATAAAACAAAGAGCAAAACCAAGAACAACAAAAGTCAAGCATGAGATGTATTAGTCAAATTATTAAAATATTTATAGTTAGCTTTTTTAGATATATAGAAACAGACATTTTCTTTTCATAACAACAACAACAAACAAATGATTAGACCTATTTGAATTGAAACCTTTGTCTTAACCACTGGATTTGCATTAGTAGTAAGAGAAAAGGAAGTAATTTTTTTTTCAGGAATTGAGTTAGATATTTGACACATATCACTCAATTTAATAATTATAATGTACCTATAGAGTTATAGTGTCTCCCTTTTAGAGGTAAAGAAGCTCAGTCTGTGAGAAAGATGCACGATTAGTGAATGGAACATCCAGGATTAAAATTGGGGTACTGCTTCCTTCCCATATTCTATTAACCAGGCAGGCAGATCTATCTCAAATTCAAAGAACTACAAAAGATCTTTCAAAACTATTTTTCTGATTCAAACTTAGCAGAAAGAAAATCTCAAGCTGGAGCTATGTTAGTTGCCCTTCTGTCCCTCGAACATATCAGAATACAGCTCTCATTGTCTATATTCTAAGGTGCAGCAGCCAAAGAAAAGAGGATAGAAGAAGAAGAAAGGAGAATATTAGAAAGAATTGTACAGTTGAGCCGGGCATGGTAGTGCACACCTGTAATCCTAGTACTTGGGAGGTTGAGACAGGAGGATCACAGGTTTGTGGCCAGCCCCAGGAACTTAGTGAGGATCTCCACAATCTAGTTTGACCTTGCTTCAAAATTAGAAATAAAATAGGACTGGGGTGTAGCTCAGAGGTAGAATGCCCTTGGATTCAATCCCAAGTAAGACATAAAAAAAGAAAAAAACAATAATTATACAGTTTAAAAAGAAAAAAGAATATAGAGGAAGAGGAACTAGATGAGAAAAGAACAATACAGCCCTAACTCTCTACTTTTCAGCTACTGTGTTCATGATATTCACTTCTACCAGAGTACTGTGGGGAAAGCTGAAAGGGGATGAGTTCCCAGCTAACCTGTGGTTCCAGTAGAGAGCAGCTAGCAAGCTTGTCATAAGGGGAAGTAAAAGGAGCTGGATGTGAATGTGCACCATGTCTCTCACAGGATAATTCTTTTATGTGGCAGCTGGTCTAGGGCTTAGTTATCTAGACTCTGCATGGAGGGTCTCTCACATGGGAGATTTATTTATTTATTTATTTATTTATTTTGCGGTACTGGGGATTGAATTCAGGGGCATTCTACCTCCGAGCTACACCCCCAGCCCTATTTTTTATTCTTTATTTTGAAACCGGGTCTTGCTAAGTTGTGGAGTGCCTCACTAGGTAGCTGAGGCTGGCCTCGAACCTGTATCTTCCGGTCTCAGCCTCCCGAATGCTGGGATTACAAGCGTGTGCCACCATGCCTGGCTTGGGAGATTTATTTAAAATGGCAGACACGCTGATGAACCTTGTCCAACTGACTATTGCTCTGCCCTGGGAGCTGACCTTGTAGTCTTCTTGGTCCTCAGGGAAAAGCCAGTTTGGTGTAGTACCTGATCTTCAGGTAGAAAGGATATATTCAGTACACCACCACAGTAGGAAAGGATTTTCACTTATAGATCCTGTGCAGGGTGAGCACAATGAGTCAGGGGCACTGTCCTCTATCTCTGGTCATGTGAAGCAGGAATGAAGGACCTGGAAGAGAGAGAGAGAGAGAGAGAGAGAGAGAGAGAGAGAGAGAGAGAGAGAGAGAGAGAGAGAGAAGGGAAAGGTAAAGCTCATCAAGTGCTGTGTGCATGTATGCCTCTATCATTGTGAATTTCATTATGATGTGATTATAATACACCAATAAAAACAAGGAATAAATGAAAGGGTATGGGTCACTATGTTTGTGGATAAATGCCTGAATTGTCCTTTAAGGAAGCATCTAGAAAGCAAGAAACCTAGGTGGCTAGGTGGGAGAGATGCCTGGTGACAGCTATTTGGGTGTGGTGCTCTACTTTAAAACATAGGCAACAACGTGTGTGTGTGTGTGTGTGTGTGTGTGTGTGTGTGTGTGAGTTTGTGCGTGTGCCTTTATATTTCATCTGTGCCATCTTAAATTTCTCAGGCTAAGTTTTCAGTCCTTTGAGATTTCTGAATGCTGACAAAATGAATGGAAAAAATAATTCTAGAATTTAGAGGAAGACCCATCAATCACAGATTCCATAGTTTATCATCTGTCACCTCACCTTCAATTTTTCTTCAGGATAAATCTTCAAGGAAGTCTGCCTGTGTTCATATCTTAACTTCATAATCTCTGTAGTATTTGGTACCATATATATAAATATATATATTAAATATATATATATATTAAAGTAGCAGCCAGAGAAGTGGCTGCATACTGTATCTTTATGTGATGCTCATGGAATTTGCCTCCGTTGCCCTGGCAATCATAATCCTTGTCAGTATTTGCAGAGTCCACTGTTCATAGGGAGTCTACTTGGCCAGAAAACATAACATGTTTTGTATTTAACAGTTTAAAAATTGTTTAAGACACATTAGTCATATTTTTAAGGCATAGCAGTGCTGCTGGTATCCTCCAGTGAAGATTCTGGACCCGTGTCACTTCTCAGCTAGAGGGCGAGAAACAATTCGCTTAAAGCCCTGTGTGTTTCAGCTGTCTGGATTTTCTATTTGTATAATAGAGATAATAGTACCAATTTTCCAGTGCTCTCATGATTAAAGAAGATAGTTCTTGAAAAGTACATAATATTGTGCTATCCTACATGGAATACATTCAACAATAATAGAACAACTTTTATACTTATTATTTTTATTACTAGTATCACCAATGTAAAAATCCCTAAAGAAAATGATTTCACATACTTATAGGTGTCTAGAAGCTTGCCACTCCTACACTTTTTAACATAGACTTTTTATTATACCAATTTTTTAATAACTGATTTGCTTCAAAATTGTGCTTACAGATAAGTCAGGTGAGCAGAATCAAATTATATATTATTTGTAAAACATTAACTTGTAGTTTGCATGAGGTTTCTTGGCATTTGAAAGAAGAGACTAACTTTATGCTGGCAAACAATGGTCTGAATGAGCTTTTGTGACAGGTTGTCTCAGTAATCCTTTTAACACCTGGATTATCCTGTTCTGTTAACACCAGAACAGTTATAGGCAACCGGAAATGGAAGGACAATTGGTGGAGAGTCCGATCTGTCTCCCTCACAAAACATGTGTGGTCTCTTTTTCTCCTGGAACATATCCTCTAAGTACATACATACAACAATCATACTTTGTATCTACTGCAAGTCTAAACAAATCTCTTTTTCTGATAGATAATCATAATTGTATTTTGTCATAGCAATGTAAAACTGACTAGACAGAGATTTTTGCTCCAGAAAAAAATATAAATTTAATAATTCAATATTTCTCTTGAATGGATCAATACAAAGCTCAGACAATTAAGATGTCATGAATGCAGTCTTGCTAGTTCACTTTAGCAATCTCTTGTCTCCTAGTATGAAGAAAATTGATATGCAAGTAATTGCAAATGAAGCAATACCTGCATGACTATATAACTCCTAAATAGTCACACTGTTATATCCTAGTCTAATGTCAACCCATCAAATCTTAGTTAAATTAAATCTTAGTTAAATTAAGTTAAATATATTAAATAAAAATAAATTCCAAATTTTCTGCCTGTGGCTTTCTAAATGGCAGTTATGTCACAAGTTTCTGATAGCAAGCATTTATCAAAGAACTGCTGTGATCCACAAAAACAGAAGATGCTGAAGGGCATTCTTGGAAGAACTAGGTTTTTATGCATCCTTATTCAATTACCAGAAATATCCAGGGAAAACATCATGAGGTCATTTACCAAAGTTCTCAAGAGTGAATTAAAATTTAGTGTGGGTATTATCACTTGCTGTACACTGAGGGAGAATCAGATTGAGGTTTTTCTGAGTAAGGTAAAGCTCCAGTGGGCATGACAATACAACAAGAGAGCAATAAAACCTCCATCAGTAATAGCTATATATTACATATCTTGAAGGAAGAAAACAAGCAGATCCTGGCATTTGCATCAATTAAGTTTGAATGCCATCAAGTAAGAAAAAGAACCTAGTGAAAAAGGAAGCATGTCTTGTCATTCTAAACCTCCCTCCTGATCTTCCATATGGTCAGATTAAGCTTACACTTTTCAACTGCCTCAGGTTTTCTGAGTTGCAAACATGTTCTCTTACTTTCAAGATGGAATGATCTTTCCCTTTTTCAACTTCTGAACAATCTATTTTGCTCCTCTGAAAGGAAGTGGAATTGATGTCGCACATCACTTTTTTTTCCTAGTAAAGCTTTCGTAACAGAATGTTTTTCGCTTCCTTAATTTACTATTGATTAAAAAAAATCTTCCTTGTATTACTCTATAGTAATCCAGTTTAGGTAGTCAAAACTGTTGAACTGGACATACCTTTTATAAAAATATTTCTATGTTCAAACTTGAATTTATTTCTTAAGTATGTCTATATTTTAAAATAACATGGTTATTCCTTGTTCTTACAGTCAAAAACAAGTTAAAAAATGGCAGCATTATTAACATTTAACAATCAGTCAATCAATCAATAGAAAGAAATTAATCAAGTGCTACAATTGTTATTAGTTTTGAATGTCCTCTAGGTATAATGGAGAATCATCATATTGTGATTTTAACTCTGCCTCTGTGACTAATTTGTTTCATTTGTTGTGATTTTTTTGTCATTAAAATCATATCTTGTTATCAATTTTCATTTGTGACCTCTAACTTTGTTCTTGTGATGGCCAGAGGCTGTAGCAAAATCTTAATTCACCATAGCACGACCATGCACTGTTGGACACAAAGGCAATTATTTATGAAACTCGGGATAAGTTATAGCAAAGTCACTGTCTATATTTCTAAAACAATTTTCAAAGTCAGATGTATAACTATATTCATGATGGACAACACTTTATTGGCATTATTATATGTACTTTAAATTCATAGCCTTTCAAACATATTTAAAAAGTACAAAATATTAGTAGGCATCATCAGCTTTAATCTTCCAGCTTCTAACGATGCATTGTAATAAGAGTAATAAAAATCTATTACTGCTGAGAAGCTGAATCTTGTGATGTATAAAATAACACTATGCCAGACACAAGCATTCCTTCGGTTTTCTAATAGGGAACATTTGTGGCAATTTGTCTTAAACCACTGGTCACACATGCTGAGGATGCTGTCTGACTGCTGGAGGGAAAGTCAGCCTGATGAAATAGGAATAGAAAGTATAATAGAGGATTCATCCCACAGCAAATGTTTTCCAGACCATAGAAAGTCTTCTTGCAATGAGTAAAACACTTTGAGAGTCTGAAAGTGAAACACTTCGTATTATGTGGAACTCCATTTTTCTCACAGAGCACTGCAGTGGCCATTCAGATACCTTACCTCTAAGGTCATCCTAAACTTGGAATCTAAGAAGCTTGGATTAATGATTTAGATGATTATCCAACTAGTTGGCCAAACCTGGGATCTTGGAAGGTTGATTTGAGTCAAGGGCTTAGATGAATATCCAGCTGGCATTCATTAGGCTTGTTTGGATTTTTTTTAGAACTATATAAAATATTTATTTCTTATAGTTTTTATATATTTTCTTATAGTTTTTATAAGGCTTTAAAATATATACAGTATAAATTAAAAAACTAAAATCTTCTTATACTCAATAGATAATTCTGCATATAATCAATAATTAAATTAAACCTACATCTCAATTATAGAAAGCATTTTTGCCTACCAGTTCATCTTATTATTTGTAATATATTCTCTTCTTTTTGTGTGTGTGTGGTACTGGGGATTGTACTCAGTGGCATTCTACCTCCGAGCTATACCCCCAGCCCTATTTTTTGTTCTTTATTTTGAAACAGGGTCTCACTAAGTTGCAGAGTGCCTCACTAGGTAGCTGAGGCTGGCCGCGAACCCGGATCCTCCAGTCTCAGCCTTCTAAATGCTGGGATTACAAGCGTGCGCCACCATGCCGGGCTATATATTCTCTTCTTTGAACCAACTTATTAAATAACGCATGTAATTTGCATCCTCAGCTCCACTGTTAAAAATGGAAAAAAATCCACTCTTTTAAAGCAAAATGGTTATTCCTTCCTAGAAGTTCTCGGGGGACACAAAATAGAATTATATGTATATACAGCATGATATAGGACCCAAGTCTACTTTCTCCAGGAAAGGAACATAGAATTCAGCTACCTCTCCTAGTCACATGATCATAGTTCCTGGGGTCAGTGAGCTTAAAAGAGGTCTAAATATTTCTTCTGACTAGCCCTGAATTGATAGTTATGGTGCCATTTAAAATAATGTAATATAGCAATGGGGAACGTATCCAAGAAAAGTCATTTTGGTCTTTGTCCAACAGCATCTATACTACTATTTTTTTGTTGTTGTTTTTGTCGATATTTGTAGATTAAAGTATATTTCTACATATCAATGAGTAAAAAACTCATTTAAAAGCCTTTTAGTTATTTACAGTATATGCTTGATAGTTCAAAATTCTCGAAATGAAGATATTAGACAATAAAAATTATCTTATTTTAAACTGTTAAATGATCATTTAGTCCCTTTAAGTTATATTTCAAGACTTCAATTGCAATTAACACAAATTTAAAGTAAAGTTGAGGAATTATATGATTTACAGACAAGAAATGCAATTAAGATATCAAGGGTAAATCTTCACTAGTGCATAGTCATAAGCTATCTTTATATCTCGACATTAATATCACACAGAGGACATCTACAGATTCTGTGCAGATATTTTCATGCCGAATCTTAACACAGTGTTCAGACATTTTGCTAAAATAATACAAGAGATTGTGAACCCTCCCCACCCTGGAGGTGGCCTTCTTTGAGTTTACAGTGCAGGGCAACTCACTTTCAGGAACTGCAGGCATCATTCTGGCCTTAAGCAAGAGGACCCTGGTGTGCCTCTCTTAACATTTCTTAAGCATAAGGCAGAGTCAGATTCATTGAAAGCCTTAAATGTGCTCATTTGACTAAAATACATGAAAGACCAGATTCTCCAAGAGCTTCTGAGATGAAAGAAAAAAGTGTACTTTAAAAAAAAGAGCCCTTAATTATACATTTGTTTAATATGTTGCTTGCATAGGGCCTTAATCCAATTTGAAAGAAAAGAACAAACCTTGGATACTTTCCAAGAACTAAGATGTTCTCCCTTATTCATTCTTTCTCTCGTTAGCATACACCCTATTTTGCATTATTAGCATTTATTTTATGCACAGTCTGTGATTCAAAGTCTCAGACACATGGTTATAAAAGTAGTGATAGAGCCTGTTGTGGTGGTACATGCCAGTAATCCCAGCACTTGGGAAGCTGAGACAGGAGGATCAAGGTTTAAGAACAGCCTAAGCATGAGACTCTCAGCAATATAGCCAGATCTTGTTTCAAAAAAATAAAAAAGGGTTGGAGTTGTGGCTTGGAAGTAGAATGCTACTGGGTTCAATCCTCAGTACAACAATAACAACAAAAAGCTGTAGTAGGTTGTACAATGTCCCCCGAAGATATTCTGTGCCAAATTCCTGGACCTGTTGATGTTGCCATATATGAGAAAAGAGAATTCTCAGACATGATTAAAATGAGGATTTTGAGTTACGGAGAGTATCCTGGACTATCCAGGTGTGCTCTATATCTAATCTCAAGTTTTTTAATAAGAGAGACACAGAGGAAAATTTGCCTGGAGAGAGAATGGAGAGAAGGCTAAGTAATCACAAAAGCAAAGAGACATCAAACCAACACATTCCTGGCTTGAAGCTGAAGAAGGGGCGATTAACCAAGGAAGGTATGGTAATGTCAAGGGACTGGATTCTCCATGAAGTCAGACTTTTCCAAATACCCATGCATTTAGAGAAAGTTCTCTCTAGAACCGCCCCGCTTCTAATTGATGCTGTTCTATAATTAATGATGAGAAGGCAGCAGGAATATTGTTTATTATGGGATCTTATCTCTCTAATCCCCCATCTCCGAACCTTCCACAGACTATTGGACTAGAAACAGAGACAAGATATAAATGCTGCCAATATAAAGGTGGCCAATGACCCAGAACCTGGAATAGAAAGATTGGAGGAAATAATGATATACCTATCTCAGGAACATGTGGTTGAGAATTTACAAGGAAATAGGGTTTTAGGTTCAGGAGGATTAAAAAAATAATAATAAAATACTGAGAGATGCTATGGCACAAGCAATTTGTAAAGTCCAAAATTTTTCAAACACTAAAAGAAGTTAGTATGCAGAGATAACTTAAGCAGGCAAACAGGAACCAGATTATAAAGTGGAAACATGCTGTCCATAAAAATTTCAAAAAGCAAAGAATACACAACTTCCATGGTGTCTATGGTTCAAGGACATTTTCTTGCCCTAGACAGGTCCGTGAGGATTTCTGTATCAGATAACAAAAATGGATCTGGTTCCAGTAACGTGAACATTTCTCAAAATATTCTTTGAATTTTTAAATGTCCTATTCCAATCAGATACATTACATACCTTTCCCTCCCTCCTTCCCTTCCCTTCCCTTCCCTTCCCTTCCCTTCCCTTCCCTTCCCTTCCCTTCCCTTCCCTTCTCCTTCCTTCCTTCCTTCTTCCTTATTGGAATTGAATCAAGGAGTTCTCTACCACTGAGCTACATTCCTAGCGCCCTTTCAAGAGATTTCATTTTTAGACAGGGTCTCTCTAAATTGCTGAGGCTGGCCTAGAAATCCTTGAAATCCTGCCTCAGTCTCCCAAGCACTAGTATTACAAGTGTGCACTACCATGCCTGGCTTTTCTCTCTTTTTTTAAGAGATGTTATTAGAGTGTGACTATATTTTGTACAACTTTGAAGTAATGATTGGCTCTCAAATATCCAAATTCTTATTAGGACTATGAGTCATTTGATTCCTGAACTCAGACATATCTGCTTTGATCTCATCTTTGTCATTTAATATCTCTGAGACTTTGGCATGTAACTAAACCAACAAAATCCTCAACTTCCTCAGTTCCAAAGTCACTCCATTGAATAATTGTATAAAGCATCTATCACAATGCCTGGCATTTGCCATTCAATACTCATTTTGTCTTTTACCATTATACTGTAAGAAAATTCATTTGGCCAGTAGACTTTGAGAATCCAGAGGAGAGTAATGAAAGTGTGATGACATTTTCATACTGCTTTAAATGTATTTTATATCTATTTTTCCCTTCAATATCACTAAACCTTATACTATAGAAACTAACTCAGACAGTACAAAGTATGAGGACCAGTCCTTGGCCCATTCTGCTGCTCTGTTCTGCAGGTCAGGGAGTCAGTCCCCTGCAGGATGTTCATGATTCTTCTTTGTCCACTGCTAACAATGCTTCTCAAAAGACTGGAAGATGGGAGCAAGAGAGAAGCTAGACAATTCCTCTCTCCTTTGTTTTTCAAGTGTCATCATTTGGTCCAGTTATTTCTCCTCTGTAGTTCCAACTGTCACCAAATTGGCCCACCATGGATCAAGCTTCTTAAATATGACCATGACCTGAGGACAATACTTTCTCCCTCTGTCTCTCCTTAGGTTTGTCTTTTTTGTTATAGCTAAAATCTGGATGAATTCATTTTGGTTATTGTTTTGTTTGTTTGTTTGTTTGTTTGTTTGTTTGAAGCTCTGTATTTACCTGTTGTTTCTAATTTTCTGGTTGGACCCTGACAGAAACATTGTAGAGAAAAGAAACAAGCATTTGTGTCACTTCACACTGTGGCTGCTTAATCACTCTCTCTTTCCTATTTGAGTACTTTGTGAGACTGGGAAGTCAAGTTATTTAGCTTATTGACAAATTCTTCCTATTTATCACACAAAAAAGTGCTTAAAAATTGCTTAAACTTGTGGTTATTAATGTGTTGTGATGTTTGCCATTGTAATAATGAACTAACTTGATTAAAGAGGTTTTCCAGATACCTGGAAAATATTTCAAAATAATAGAAGTGGCACCTTATTAGTATATATTGCCAATAATAATATCACTTATCTAAGATGGATTGCTGAATGGTCAATAATACTAAAGTGGAAACTATATACCTGTTATTAATAACTTAAATATTAAAATCTAAATGATTTATTTAACAGTAAAAAACCAAACCAAAAAGAAGGAAAATATTTGTAAAGCACATATCTTGTAAAGGAACTGTATCCCAAAATACAAAAGACTCTTAAAATTCAATAAAAAGAAAAAAACAATTAAAAATGGGACAGGATCTGAGCAGATACTTCACTAAAGATTTACAAGTGACAAACAAGCATATGAAAATATGCTCAGCACCACTTGTAATTGAGGAAAAGCAATTTAAAACAACACTTTGCAGCAATTACAATGACTTAAATCCATGTAAACTTGACAATAGCAATTGTTAATGAGAATGTGAGGCATCAGGAACACTCATTCATTGTCAGCTTGAAAAATAGTATGACAGTTTCTGTGTGTGTGTGTGTGTGTGTGTGTGTGTGTGTGTGTGTGTATGTGTTTGTATGTGTATGAGTGTGTATGTGCATGTGGGTGTATGTGTGTGTGTTTGGCACTGGGGGTTAAACCCAGGTGCATTCTAATATCCTAGCTACACCTCCAGTCCAATTTTATTTTTATGTTGAAAAAGGATCTCCCTAGGTTGATGAGCATCTCACTATTTGCTGAGTTTGTACTCGAATTTGTGATCCCCCTGTCTCAGTCTCCCAAGTACTTGGATTAAAGACTTGTGCCAACACATCTTTTTTGGCAGTTTCTTATAAAGATAAGCACAGCCCTGATGTGAAATCTAGTAGTTTTTCTTTCCATTTATACACAATGGATTTGAAAGCTTATCTCCCCACAAAAACACTAGCATGTGAATGTTTATAAGTGTTTTACTCACAGAAATAAAAAAACTGAGGCAGTTAAGATAGCTGTCAGATAGTAAAATGTATAAATAAACTGTGGTACATCCATACAATTAGATACTATTTAGAGAAAAAGAGGTATGAACAATCTAGGCATACGAAGAAGTGGATAGATCATAAAAGTATATTGCTAAGTGTGATTATTAGATACAGAATGTTCCCTAAAGATCTCATATATTAATGTCCAGACTTGGTGTAATGAAGTCCTGAGAATTGTAATCTCATGTGTGAATCCATTGTAATGGGTTTACTGGGCAGTAACCTAGGCTGATGGCATGTGGTCAGAGAAGGTGGGTCCCTGGGGGTGTGGTCTTAGGGCTGTGCTTTGTCCCTGAAAGGTCTTGCTTGTTTGCTCTCTCTTGCTTCAGGGCCTCCATGATGTGAGAGCAGAGTCCTCGCTCTCTCCCTCTATTTGCTTCCTGCCACCATGACCTGAGCTCTGCAGCCCCTGACTTCACCTGCACTGAACCCAAGCTCTTCAAAACCAATGAGCAAATAAATTTTCCTTCCTCTAAGTTGTGTGGTAGTTGCTTTGGATTTTATCAGTGAGAATGTTAACACAGACACTAAGCAAAATAAATGAATATATAAATAAAAGGTCAATTTAGAAAGTCTACATACTACAATTCTAATTACATAACATTCCAGAAAAAAGTTAATCTATAGAGGCATTAAAAATGGTAGTTATCAGGGATCTGTGTGTGTGTGTGTGTGTGTGTGTGTGTGTGTGTGTGTGCACGTACATGCACACTTTTGTTTTCTGGTTGAATTGATGAAATGTGGTAGAATTTTTAGTGTAGAGAAACTACTGTATGATACAGTTTTGGTAGAAGCATCATGGTATCTTCAGTTGTAGATAACAGTAATGATAAATATCATTATGTGTTTGTCAAAACCCAAAGATTTTCATATCACAAAAATGGACTTTAATGTGCACAATTTTAAATAAAGGATTTAGGATGTAGGAGAACCCAGGATAAAAGATGGAATGTGACAAGACAATCTAACTGCTTTGTAAATATATAAAACAACCCCACTGAAAGGGGTGAGAAGAAAAGGTGCTGATCTAGTTCTGGAAAAGAATGAAGTCTATAAGACTAAAAGCAATGGAACATTACACAGTTCTGTATAATAATTGAAAAAATGGGTTACAGTTATTATAGTCACTATCTTAGAAACACTATACATGTAGACTAAATTAAATAAGTGAATGGGATAGAGACAGATGTAAGCATGTATATTGCTGGAACCTTGCATCAACCAGAAAGTAAAAAATACTTAACTTTCTATTCAGAGAAGAATAGATATATAGTAAAAATTAATGAAGTAGAGAAAATTACTTTAAAATAAAGCAATCTCAAAAATGCATTAGAATAAAAAAAGACACAATGATACTTTTATGTAAAATTTAAGAACATCCAAAAGATAATTTGTATTTTTGACACAAGAATACTTAATAAAAATATAAATATGTACAATAATGATAAATACAATTTTTTCATGTGTGGCATTGGGGATTGCTCAAGAGCATTATATCTCCAAGCTATGCCCTCAGCCCTTTTTATTTTAATTTTTTTGAGAAAAGTCTTCCAGGTTACTGAGTCTCACTAAGTACTGAGTCTCACTAAGTTACTCCAACCTGTGATCAACTTGTCTCAGCATCCCAAGTACTGGGATTACAGGCATGCACCATCATGTCTGGCTGGATAAATTTTGGGATAGTGTTACCATTAGGAACTAAAGGATAGAGGAGAATGGATTAAGAAATAGTATAAAGGAATTTTTAACTATATTTGTAATGTTCTATTTTTTTCAAACCTAGAAGGTGGGCACTTGGGAATTCATTTAATATTCTGTTTTTAGTAACATAAAATATTTTGCTATCATAAAAAGAAATGTGCCCACATAAGAAGAACAGAAAATCACCAAATAAATAACCTAATGACACAGTTCAAAGCATTCTAAAAACAAGAACAGTCCAACCCCCAAACTAGTAGAAGACAGGAAATTATGAAAATCAGAGCAGAAATGAATGAATTCCAGAATAAAAAAATACAGAAAATCAACATAAACCAAAGCTGATTTCTTGAAAAAATAAACAAGATAGATAAACCATTGGCCAACCTAACCAAAAGAAACAGAGAATCAACCCAAATTACCAAAATTAGAGATGAAAAACGTGATATTACCACTGACAGTACGGAAATACAGAGGATCGTAAGAAACTATTTTGAAAAACTATACTCCAACAAAATGGAAGATCTAAAAGAAATTGACAAATTTCTAGACACATATAACCTTCCTAAAATGAGTCAAGAAGATATAGAAAACAAACCAATCAACAGCAATCAAAGAAACAGCAATAAAGAGTTTACCATCAAACAGAAGCCCAGGGCCAGATGATTTTCCAAATGAATTTTATAAAACATTTATAGAAGAGCTAATCCCAAAACTCCTCAAACTATTCTATGAAATAGAAAAAAACAGGAACCTCCCAAACACATTCTATAAAGCCAACATCACATTAATACCAAAGCCAAATAAAGATAGCTCAAGAAAAGAAAACTATAGGCCTACATAATTGATGAACTTACATGCAAATCTGCTAAACAAAATACTAGCAATGCACATTCAAAACTACATCAAGAAAATTATATACAGCCGGGCATGGTGGCGCATGTTGTAGTCCCAGCATTCGGGAGGCTGAGACCGGAGGATCCAGGTTTGCGACCAGCCTCAGCTACCTAGTGAGGCACTCTGAAACTTAGTGAGACCCTGTTTCCAAATAAAAAATAAAAAATAGGGCTGAGGGGGTATAGCTCGGAGGTAAAATGCCCCTGAGTTCAATCCCCAGTACCGCAAAAAAAAAAAAAAAGAAAATTATATACCATGACCAAGTCGGGTTCATCCCAGGGATGCAAGGCTGGTTCAACATATGAAAAACAACACATGTAATTCACCACATAAACAGAATCAAAGACAAAAATCACATGATCATCTCAATTGATGCTGAAAAAGCATTTGACAAGATCCAACACCCATTCATGCTAAAAGCACTTCGGAGAATTGGAACAGAAGGAACATACCTCAACATCATAGAAGCAATATGCAGTAGGCCCACAACCAACATCATATTAAATGGAGAAAAACTGCAAGAGTTCTCACTAAAAACAGGAACAAGACAAGGATGTCCATTATCACCTCTTCTGTCCAATATAGTACTTGAGACTCTAGCCAGAGCAATAAGGCAAGAGAAGAAAATAAAAGAGGTAAAAATAGGGAAAGAAGAACTAAAACTATCCCTTTTTGCAGATGACATGATACTATACTTAGAAGACCCAAAAAGTCAACCAAAAAACTTATAGAACTGATCAACAAATTCAGCAAAGTGTCTGGATAAAAAATCAATCTTAAACAATCAGAAGCTTTCCTGTATGCCAACCATAAATCCACTGAAAAAGAAATCCAGAAAACCATTCCACTCACAATAGCATCCTGAAAAATAAAATACTTAGGGATAATCCTAACCAAACAGGTAAAAGACTTTTATAAGGAAAACTACAAAAAGTTGAAAAAGAAATCGATGAAGATCTTAGAAGATGGAAAGATCTACCACATTCTTGGATAGACAGAATAAATATCATCAAAATGGCAATCCTCCAAAAAGTGATCTACAGATTCAATGCAATACCCATGAAATTACCAAGGTCACTCCTCACAGACATAGAAAAATCAGTCCTTAAATTTATTTGGAACAACAAAAAGCCCAGGATAGCCAAAGTAGTTCTTAGCAGCAAGAACCATGCAGGAGGTATCACAATACCTAACTTAAAAATCTACTACAAAGTCACAGTAATAAAAACAGCATGATATTGGCACAAAAACAGACACATAGACCAATGGAGCAGAATAGAAGATTCAGAAACAGACCCATGTGCTTACAGTCAACTGATTTTTGACAAAGGAGTCAAAAACATACACTGGAAAAGAGATAGCCTCTTTAGCAAATGGTGTTGGCAAAACTGGTTAACCATATGCAGGGAAATGGAAATAAACCCCACTTTCTCACCCTGCACAAGAGTCAACTCAAGGTGGATCAAAGACCTGGAAGTCAGGCTAGAGACCTTGCAGCTACTTGAAGAGGGCATAGGACCAACCCTACAACACATAGGCACAGGTAAAAATTTTCTCAACAAGACCCCAAAAGCACAAGCAACTCAAAGGAAGATCAATACATGGGATTGCATTAAACTGAAGAGCTTCTGTGCAGCAAATGAAACTATCAAGGACCTCAACAGAGAACCCACAGAATGGGAGAAAATTTTTGCCAACTACTCTTCTAATAGAGGACTAATAACTAGGATATACAGAGAACTCAAGAAATTCACAGCTAAGAAAACAAATAACCCAATCAAAAATGGGAAAAGGATCTAAATAGACACCTCTCAAAAGAAGAAATACAAATGGCCAATAAATATATGAGGAAATGTTCTACATCATTAGCAATCAGAGAGATGCAAATCAAAACTATCTAGAGATTTCACCTAACCCCAATCAGAATGGCAACCATCAAGAACATAAACAACAACAAATGCTGGTGAGAGTGTGGAGAAGTGGGAACTCTAATAATACATTGCTGGTGAGTTTGTAGATTAGTGAAACCACTTTGGAAAACAATATGGAGTATCCTCAGACGAATGGGAAGGAACCTACCATATGATCCAGCAATACCACTTCTGGGTATCTACCCAAAGAATGGAAACCAAACTATCAGACTGACACATGTGTATCTATGTTTATATCTGCACAATTCACAATTGCTGAACTATGGAAACAGCCAAGATGTCCATTGACAAATGAATGGATTACAAAACTATGGGATATGTACACAATGGAATTTTACTCAGCCATAAACAAGAAGAAAATCATGTTATTTGCAGGAAAATGGATGCAACTGGAAAACATTATGTTAAGTGAGATCAGTCAGTCACAAAGAGTAAAAAAGCATATGTTCTCCCTAATAAGCAGATGCTAAGGAGAAGATGGGGCATAAGAGGGTCTCCAGATGAAAAAGGAGAAACCTTTGATAAGCAAAGAAGTTGACTTAACTAAATGGGATGGACATAGGGGTAGGGGAGTGGGGAAGGACACCTGAATGCACATGATGTACTTTCACAAAGTGAAACTGAATTTGAGAAGGAGGGAGGGGCGAGGGAGCAGGGTGGGAATTGGAGAAGGGGTTAAATGAGAAATGTGTGCATATATGCCTTTTTTAGCTTGTGCCTAACAAAGATGTATGATTACAATGCACCAATTATTATAAAAAATAAAATATATTAACATTTTTTTAAATTAAAAATAAACACACAATGAGAGATGTGTGTTTTCTCAAGGGATGTGAACAATTAACAAGTTAATTTATCTTTGCATTGCTTACTGATCCAATAAATGATTTTTCTAACTTTGGAAAAAAATAAATATGTAGTATACAGAGTTGAATATAAGTAGTCATCTTTAAGACTACTGTGCTACTTACTTTTGCATACTATCTCTATTCAAGCTAAAATAATTAATTTTGATGCCCTCTTAGAATTAAGATCTGGCATATTTCCCATAATTCCACTGAGTGACCTATACATATTTCTATCTGGATTTGCACTTTCATTAAGCCACCGTAATCTACTCCATTTTTTGTTTTTTTGCTACTAAAAGCACAGAGTGAACTGGTAATTTATATAAGTATATATGAAAATGGTTTTGCATAGTCACAGCATCTACCCCCAAATCTACTTGTGAATCTGGGACTTATTAAAGAGCAAACCCTCAGTTACATGTGGATATTACCCAAATACAATCTGTTTAAATATTAAGTTTACCTCGGGAAAAAAAATGCTTCCATTTTCAGCTTTTTAAACTAAAAATGGCATGTCTTAGAAAATGAATTCAGAGGGTTGGTGAATGTGAGTCAAAGTGTTCAGTTTAGAAGAATAGCACATCTAGCCAGCACTGCTCTGACCTAGTAACTCAGAATTTAATGTGTAGAACTTTGCTTGATTTTTATAACCTCACAGGAGGATCTGATTCATTTAAATCAAAGCTTGATTTTCAAGGTATACTCCACTTATTTGAAATTATAAATCAAATT